>JBAMHZ010224024.1:0-14058 GCA_037177395.1 Alpinia galanga | reverse complement strand
CTGATGGAAGTGGCTTGAAGGTTGAGATATATGCCAAGGATAGTTCCAAGTATGAGAGGATCACACTTGATGAGTTAAACCTCAGTTTTAAGGTTTACCAGTTGACTGGTAGGTTTACCAGTCGAGTTTGAGTTGACTAGCAATGGTGCTCGGGCAATGATGCTTATGCAGTTGACTAGTATGGATGACCAGTCGACTCATAGTGCTTGAGCAGCCAACTGGTGTGGTTGACCAGTCGACTAATGGTGCTCGAGAGATGGTACTCAGGCATAAAAGTTTGGCCAGTCGACTAGTGGAACTGTACAACTCTATAGAAGGGTTACTAGTCGACTACTAGAGTAGAGCAGTTGACTAGTGCTGTGAGCATTCGACTAATGATGTATACCAGTTCACTGATTCACTAAAATCTGACATGGATCATGTCGTTGGAAGCCCGACCTCACAATGAATATTTTGATCAGTCGACTGGTGGGTAAGGCCAGTCGACTAATAGCGAAAGATCAACCATTGAAGACTCTATAAAAGGAGATTTCATGGAAGAAGTTGAGAGCTGGTTCTTGGTGATCTTGAAGGGGATATGCTGGTGCATTCTACACCTGACTAGCCATCCAAAACAACCAAAAGAGCAATCAAGTAAAGATTTATTATGTAAACTATTTCTTTACTTTTATTTTGCTTATTACATTGTATACTTATTGTACTTGTGTAAAGCTCAGGTTGTAGAGAAGGTTCACTCCATCTTGATGTTTATCTAAAGGAGAAAGCTTGTGGAAGCTTGCTAGAGGAGTGATCTGCCTTAAGGATCGTCGTGGAGTATGAGTGAATCTCCGAATCATATTATATTGGTGTGTTGTGAGTGCTTATTATTTTTTACTTTATTTATGCATTATTTCATTATGCATTAACCATATTATAGACAAGCACGAGAGAAATCGAAGAAAATGTCGAAATCACTATTCACCCCCCTCTAGCGTCTTCAACGTTTAAGCCTAACACATTTGCATTTGGCTTATTTTGTTTGTAAGAATAGGTGCTTTAAGAGGTTTTTTTTACCTTTGGAAGATATTTGAGAAGGAGAAAAATTAGTGGTGCTACCTCTATGATTAAGTCGTGAAGTAAGAATCAGAGGCTTCAAATCATTTAAATTGATTTATTATGTTTGTGCTATTTTATCTTGTTGTTTTTTTTTATTTCTGTTGCATTTCTAATCCTTTGTAGATGAGCATGATAAATAAGAAATTAAAAATTTCTATTCACACCTCTTTCAAATGATATAACAATTTTAACAGAAGTAAACTGTAAGTTTGTCTCTGTTACTTATTGGTTAGTTGACTGTTGATAAGGAGAGACAAGGAATAAAATTATGTTTTTATTGAACAACTGATTAGAAATTATTGAACAACAAATATAAATTGCTAACTAGTACTAGAATTGTGCAACAAAAAATCAAGCTATAATTATTGAACCCCAAAATTAATTGATTGATCAATTTAATAAAGGTCATGAAAAAGTGAGCATTAGGAACATTCTGTTGACCAATTGACTAGAATTAGTGAAGCAATAAACTAATGTCAAAACAAAAAACAAATAATGAATATACTAAACATAAATCAAGCTATAAGGTAGGATTTCATGCACCAATTGATTAATGGTTAAACAAAACATAGAATTAATGTTGGATCTCGATCAACACATTTTGGGGTTTTGTGCAAAACACAATTAATCAATAAAAATCAATTGTTTCTCTTCTACAACCAGAAAACCTACCAAAGCATTTGCTTTTGTTTTTTTTTTTTTTTTTTGTGGCTTTCTTTATCTTGTTTTGTACCTCACTTTCTTCTATTATTGTGAAGAGAAGAATGATGCCATTTTAAGAGGTTTTTCACCTCTACTACTTCCAAGAAAGAAAAAGACAAAGGTATTATGGGGAGTGATCAATCCACATATCATAGTCATGGAGTAGAGACCCTTAGGGAACAATTGAACCATATAAAAGATTGGTTTTGTTTATGTTTGTATTTTTTTTACTATTTTTATATTCAATTGTGCACTAACAAATGGTAGAGCTAAGTAGAGATAAGAACAAGTGAAAATGAGAAGTGACTAAGTCTATTCACTCCCTCTAGTCTCTCTTTGCAATCCATCAAGCCTCATTTAACTGGAGTGGCCAATCGACTTAGGAGTCTATTATAAATTTTCTATTTAAAGATCAAAATATTTTTATTTAGGTTTTAGTCAGCTATATTGAGTTCCAATTTACTAAACTTATTCAAAAATTAATTGGCCACATAATGATAAGAAATTTCCAGTCATTCAACTATATTTTTATCTGATAGACTACAGACATTAAAAAAAAGAGCCATTGGAATATTTTTATATAAGCTTTGGGGCCTACTTAGCTTTTTAAGGATGTATGAATTATCTTATAATTTTGGTGTGATCTTGTGCTCAAGCTAAATAACATCCAATGGCTTTCTATAAGTTCTTGGTATATCTTTTTCTCCCTTGCTTTCATTTGTAATCCATCATTGGTAAAAGATATCTTTTATTAATGAATTTTAAAGTGAATCACCTGATGAAACAGTATGTCATGGAGTAGTAGTGGGGCTCAAACCATATAAAATCATATTGTTAGCATTCTTTGGCGGTTCAATCATGTCCTAAATGGTTGTGTTGGACCATCATATTTTTATATATTTGGCAGAGTTTATGCCTATGTTACTAATATGTGCATAAAATTTGTAGGGATTTAATAACATACATATGAAGATCACTGAGCTTGTGACTTAACGTGGTCAAGTATGAATGATGATTTGGTATAGCCAAGACAATATACATAGTAGCTCAGAGGTCCATGGAGATTGAAGAAGATTATACAAGGCAATCAAGGGACTATAGAACGAGAAGCACTAGGGTAGTATTGGAGCAGCTCA
This sequence comes from Alpinia galanga, assembly GCA_037177395.1. Taxonomy (NCBI): domain Eukaryota; kingdom Viridiplantae; phylum Streptophyta; class Magnoliopsida; order Zingiberales; family Zingiberaceae; genus Alpinia; species Alpinia galanga. The sequence continues at coordinate 11,125 of JBAMHZ010224024.1, read as the reverse complement.
TGGAACATGACTTGACATGGATAAGTTGATTCATCTCAAGGCTCAAGAGGTCAATTAGGGTTAAAACAAAGATAATATGGGACAATCAAGTGACCATTAGATGAGGAGATTAGAGTTGATTTGACTATTTGATGAGAGTCACAAGAGATGGACTTGAAATCTTTAGGTTCATGATTTTGGGTTAGAAAAGCTTGACTAAGAGTCTTCAATGGGGGAAAATGAGTTTCTAATTATAGTCTAAGAATGAGCTTAATCTCAGAGGTTTACAAAGTGTAAGTAGGGTAAAATTAGAGATCAAGCCAACTGATGTTTGTTTTAGTTAACTAGGATGCTTAGTCAATTACACTATCAATTTAAATCCTTTACTTGCGCTAAGACATAGTATTTGTGTAATTTGATTTGACTAAAATGTTAGTTGAGTCACTCATGTGATTGTTGGACAAGATAAGCTTGTTGTATTAGCTAGTTGAATCAACTTTCATGACATTAGTTGATTAAATATTGTTTGAGTCTCTAAAGATAAATGTCATTGGTGGATAGATTTGTGATCTTATCCAACCTAATTAATTGAATGCATATTGAGTCAAATGAAATTATTATCTATCGACTAGATACTTATGTAAGATAGTTGACTAAATGCTAGCTACTGGCTAAAAAGTTTATCAAATCTAGAATTAGTCGACTATTAGATAGTTGAGTCAATTGATTCAAACTCAAAGTTATTTAAATGCACCATTGTTACAATAAATAAGGTTGGAAGAGGAACTAAAATGTCAGGCCCGACGACTGAAGGTGTGAAATCAACATTGCTTCCAAATTGTTAAGGATCATGTGATTGCACTAGATGGAGGGGATGATTAGCATTTTTTTTATTTTGTTCATGTTCATGCTTGTCTACAAAAGATTAACGCAACAAAAACAAAACATATAAATATAAATCAACACAAACATAATAAACCGATGTAACATGGTTCGGAGATCTACTCCTACTCAATGACAATCCTTAAGGTGGATTACTCCTCTTGCAAGGATTTACTATCTTCTCCTTTGGATGAACACCAAGGTGGAGGAAACCTTATACAACCTGAACTTTACAATAAGAATGACCAATACAAGTATACAAGATAAATGAATGAATACAAAGTGAAAACAACTTTATACAATTAAGATCTTATTTTCTTGTTGTTTAGTTGCTTTAGAATGACTTGGAAGGTCAGAAATACAACAGCAAATCCCCTTCTAAGTCTCTAAGAACCAACTTTTGAAATCCTCCTCCAAACCCTCTTTTATAGGGCCTTCAACGGGTTGATTTCTATCTACCAATCGATTGACCTTACCCCCAGTTGACTGATCGAGTGACTGTTACGTGATTGCAGCTCCAACAGCATGATCCACATCAGATTAAGTGCATCAATCATTTGGTATTCACCATCAGTCGACTGCCAACTTTTTTAAGGCTTTGCACGGTGCCACCAGTCGACTGGCATTCATCATCAGCTGACTGCTAACCCTTCTGTGCTTGGTCATAGTAAGTTCAGTCGACTGATCATCCTCATCAGTAGACTATCAAACCTTCTGTGCTCGATCGCAAAATATCAGTCGATTGATTCATCCCATCAGTCAATTGATCAAGCCACCAGTTGGCTAGTCAAGCCACCAGTTGACTGGTAAACCTCAAAATTGAAGTTTAACTCATTAAATATGATCCTCTCATACTTGAAACTTATCCTTAGCCTAGACCTAAGCCTTCAAGCCACTTCTATCAGCCTCATGCCTCATGCCTTTAGAATGCCTCCGAGCCCATGCTTGTCACCCTTTGCGTCAGCGTTCAAGTGTTTCCATCAGTTTTTTCATGCTATCAAATATTTCCTTTGCCAAGAGATCGCACCTCCAAGGCTCTTGGACTTCCATTGATAATTCTCCATACTTGGACTTTCCCTTTCCAAGTCTACACACTTGGACTTTCCATTTGTTAAGTCTCCACACTTGGACTTTTCCTTACTAAGTCACTATACTTTGACTTCTCTATCACCAAGTGTCTGGTCCTCCATGACCCACTTGGATTTCTCACTTGTCAAGTATTTGGTTAATCTTGACCTACTTGATGCCATCAACAATCTCCTTTTTCTCACCCAATATTGGATGTCATATTAACTCGAGTCTATCTTGAGCTTGGTCAATCTTGACCATAGACCAATTGCATTAACAATCTTCCCTTTTTAATGTTTAACAATACCTTTAAGTTAGTCTAACTCATACACCCAATTTACCACTTCCTATACCAAGACATAATGAGAGTTTCATAACTTAAACCCTTCATTCTCCTCCTTTGGCATACATAAAAAAGGTTCTCATAAAACTCATTCTCTATTAACCCTTCATTCTCCCCTTAAGTCTTCATTTTTCCCTTTTTCATAAAGGATCCATCATACCGTCACCACAAGAAAATAATAATATAGCGACGACTTATAATTTTGTAGCTAAATATATAATTAGCGACGAACAAAATAGTTCGTCGTGAATAATAAATTATTGGCGACGAATTATATTATATCGTCGCTAAACAAATCTTTAGCGACGCGGTTAGTTAAGTTGTCGCTAATATTTTAACGTTAGCGACAAATTAATATTATTTGTCGCTAATAGTTAACTTAGATTAGCGACGGAAAACATAAAATTTGTCGCTAAGTCTTCGCTAAAATTTAGGTTAAATATTAGCGATGAATTTAATTAAATTCATCGCCAAATATTTCACATTAGTGACGAAAACTATTAATTCGTCGCTAATAGTTTGCGACGGAAAACATAAATCCGTCGCTAAGTCTTCGCTAAAAATTTAGGTTAAATATTAGCGACGAAGTTAATTGAATTCGTCGCCAATTATTTTCAAATTAGCGACGATGTAATAGGATTCGTTGCTATTAATTAGTATATTAGCGACGAAAGAATTAAATTCGTCGTTAATCTCCGCAGAAAAACCTAGGTCGCGGACGCCGCAGAACCCGTGCGCGCTCTTCCTCCTGTCCGGCGATTTTTCTCTCCTCCTCCATGATTTCTCCTGGTTTCCACTCCGGCGACCATTTCTTGCTTATCCGGCGCTCTCCTCTTCCAATTGTGCTCCGGCTCTAGCTCTGACTTCGCCGATTCTGCCGACTCCGGCTCCGACTCCACAGACTCCTCTGGCTCCGGCTCCGGCTCCGACTCCACCGACTCCTCCGACTCCGGCGACACCTCCGACTCCGGCTCCGCCTCCTCTGGCCCGCGTCCTCCGACTCCTCCGGCTTCGCCTCCCCCAACTCCTACATCTCCGGCTCGGTAAATTCAAATTAGCTCTTTTCTTCTTATTTTGGCTTTAGATTATTAGTAAGATTGAAAATAGAACAGAAACAATCAGTAGATTTATAAATATGGAACTGAAATCAGTAGATTTATAAATAGGCAAGCAAACTCCACGAAGTGATGAGTGAAGTTAATTTCTTCTCCAAGAATCAATATGGAACTGAAATCAAAATCCTATAAAATGATAAAGAAGAAACGGTCCAGTGAGTTTAAAGTCCGAATTGGTCCAGAGGGAGGCAAAAAAAAAAAGGGGGTCACCTTAGGATGCAGGCGTAAATGAGCAACAAGTTGTATCATTTAAGCAATAGCTAGTCGTCCTCGATAAGCAGTAGATAGAGACACTGGAAAGAGAGGTAAAAGCAAAACAACTAATTTAGTAGGATAGAACAAGAACCTGGAAATCCAACGTCCCGAAACTCTCTGACCGGCTTGGGGACCTCGCGACCCTCCACTGTTATCTCCCTCTTCCTGCGATATGCTTCCACCTCCTCCTCGGTCATGGCGACCACGGAGCGCGACTCCACATAAAAGTTCTTCTCGAAGGGGGTCAGCAGGCCATCCAAGTCCGCGGCGCCTCCCGTGTCTCGCTTGCCAGAGGACTCGAATCCCCTGCTGTAGCTCTGAGAACCACTTCCCAGTCCCGCATCACTGAAACGGGCAGAAAAGCAACATGAAGCCCCACCGTTCCATCTTTCCTTGGGTTTAGGGTTACAGGATGGACTAAGGATTACCTTCTCCGTTCGCGGTAGGAGCCAGGGTCGGAGGCGCGGCCGTCGTATCGGCTCATCCCGATTGGGTTGCTCTGAGAAAACGGGAAAAGATTACGATCTCGTCGTCGCTTCGACTGAACTCCGCGGAATGTGGCGATAGTGCAGAGCAATATAGGGCTTTTGCGTCGAGGGGAGAAATTGGAACTGGAACATTCAAGGGGCCTTCAGGAGTTAACCATGTTTATTTATATTAATTTATCCATATAAATATATAACCTTATTTAAGTATCTATGAACGTTTAGATACCAATATCATAAATAATAAATAAATTTATTAGTTAAATTATCTAAATTTTAATTTTCTTTTTTTTTTAATTTATTCAGGTACATATAATATATTTATTTACTTGTATTTTAGTAAATTATAATAACAATAATCACTTTAATTGAAAATAATGAAGCTAAAATTCAATTTGAATTTGGTAAAAAAATTAATAAACAAGTTAAATTAGCGTTAAGCTAGTCCAATTTGAAGATCCGTTGAATAAACTAACTGGACTAATCCAATTTTACCAATTGAGTTTCATCTCTCATGAGTTGGAACTCGATAATGAGGTTTGACACTTAATAAATTTGACATTTATATAGCAAGGTTTTTTAAATTATACATTATTTTGTAAGGAATATTGAATGCAAAAAAAAAAACATGTATCATTGGTTGTGAAAAAAAAAATTATTTTCTCTAAAATATTTACTTGAATAAATAATAAAAAAATATTTTTTAAAAAATTGCTAGATTCATTCTATCAATTACCAATTCACATAGTTTTTTCTAGGAAGGAGTCCTTTTTAATTATCCAATTGGACCCAAATTTAGCGTTAACAATTAATCCAAGTAAAGGATGACGAGAGATTTTATTTACATAATAACCGGTTAAAAATTAATCTGCAGATCTTACAACATGCCATATAAAATGTTAAGATTTTAATTAAAATATGATAAATTAGATAATCTGAACGTTAAATGCTAAATTATATTTAAAAAATTATACCATATTTCAAAATAAAAATATTAAAGGTGGCATCGGATTTATATTTTAATCGTAAAATTAAAAGAGAGAGAAGTACTCAGAATGTTAACCCCTAATTATCATGATTGCATGATTAGAGCGTGTGTATCCAAATAAATCAAGATAAAATTATTAACAATTTCAAAAATAGGTTTTCCATCTCAGGATAATTTTTTTTTAGGATTTTTTTCTACTCTAATATTTTTGATGGAAGATCAAATTCCTTCCATGTTATAAAAAAAATCACGATAATATTTTTTTTCTTTATTCTTGATTTTCAAACAGCTAAAAACAAAAAAACAGAGGAGCATTCAAGGACCAAACACTTGGTATTAAGGGTAATTAGATGTATTTCACTGTTTATGAAGTTAAAACAATAAATGAAGACACTTCATGAAATAGCAAACATCTTTCAGATAATCTGAGTAAGCTAGATTAAGAAGGCATTGAAAAGAGATACGCAAATACTGATTACAATTAAATATGAACAGTATTATTGATGATTTAATGTTTAAGTATGATAAAAGAATGGAATCACTATAGCAAAACCAAAATAATCTGGGCATGTCTTGTACAAGTTATGTGCCCATTTCAGCTAGTGATTAACTAGGAGATATTTTTGACATCCAAATTAAACCAAAACGAGTCTATCGATGGAGCTTGCAACATCTTGAATAAACTAGTTTTGCCTTTCTAGATCATCACAAATTTTATCTTCCATAATACAAATCGGCTCACCATTTGGGTAAAAGATTTTAAAAGTTTGGATTCCTTAAAGCAACATAAGAAAATCATTATGAAAAAAAAAAAACTTTGCTAGGAGCAAAACCGTCTCAGGCAGGGCTCAAGGCAACTTGCTTTGAAGATGTGGGATGTCATAATATTCGCCTAGCAACATCTTAATCTTAATAGAAGAATACATCAAATTTGCCTACCTCTTAATGGGACTACCATCAGATGCGTCATAACAAACAGGCTGGAAGACCAGACACCAGCATGCATTTCAAGATGTCAAGAAAAAAATAATATCTTGAAATTGATAAACAACCAACTAAGCTCTAGATGTCTGGCATCTTTTCTAGAACTGGAAATGGTGAAATGCCAGTGAAAATGCAAGCAAAAGTTGTCATTACAAATCGATCAAAACCAATACAGGAGTGTATTGCTCAATGCTCATGCTTTGAAGAAGAATTACCAGATGCGTGTGGTAAAGGGTGCAAATATCATACCACAATCCAAAATTTCAGTTTGATGAGTGTTACATTTGCAACCTATGAACATCGCAGATTAAACCAACAGACATTAAATTTCGATATCATAAACATGGAGGGCAACAAGCCAACAACTGGGAAGGCATGGAGAATCATAAGATTCTTCCAATTCCCATAAAACCTACAAAAACAAGTTTTAGTTAGAAAGCTTTATGATATAACAGAGAAGAAAAACACTGAGAGAAGGTATATGAAAGAATTGTGTCCCACCACGTTGGATGTCAATGTCAGCTATCACTTGCTGAGTGCAAATGCAGGATCAGCCATGAAAATGTGCAAGCAGAAAGCACAGGACATCCTCATGCCAATAAAGGAAAAGAAAATATAATCAAAAAGGGGAAGAGTTATGAAGAGGCATCCAAATCAATCAAGAGCAAGCTATTTGATTAAAGCAAGCATCAAGATTGAGAAATAATAACAATCAGTTATTTAAGTGTAGTTGACTTTAGTGCCAGATTCTTCCTTCCTGATATATTTGCAAGCATTGAACTTATCAAAAGAAAACTCTGCTCATGAAACTCAAACACAAAGGAGAATGACAGAGAACAAAATAAAAGAATAACATTTCTCCTCCGAAACAAAGCAGTCAATGCAATGTATCAGCTATGCCAAAAATAACCTGCATTCTAAAATCCAACCAACTACAGATTTTAATGTCGACTAGTCACAGATTAACAAACCACACACTAACTCTGACATGTATTCTTATTTATTTCTTTTACTTATTTGCTTATCCAGTCATGTCAAATAAGTTCCCAAGAAAAGCGTGTGGCTAATTGACATGATTTATAAATCCTAAATCTTTTGGCTATTAAATTGAGTGTAAGTATTTTGGCAAGAGGTTCCTGCTCACCTTAAGGAACCATTTTTGTCAATAGATGGGTAGCAACAATGTTTCATCTTAAACCTTCAAAAAGAAAATTCCACCTAAAACCTCACAGAAACTAGTTGAAGGATCACAGAAGTAACAAAGAAAAGCTACCAAAATTAAATGCATCAAGTTTTTACAAAATATGGAAACAACCTTTAAAGGTGTTGCCAACATAACAAAACTTATATCAAGCTAAAGTACCAGCAACAATTGATCCTTAGCACAGTAGGTAATTAAATCAGTTTCACATAAGCAAGAAATGGATTGATGAGAGATTCATTACATGTTATGTATAGTAGCTTGAGCAAAATAACAATGTGCAAAACCAAGAGTATATCATGAGAAAGTCAGACATGTTCAAGATAACAACCAAATAAATATACCGTACATGTCTAAATGAAATGCTAGCAAAATTCATAAGGGGAAGCAGAATCCTGAGCACAATCGGCTCACCAGACTTCATTCCAGATGGATAATAATGAACATGGTTGTCAAATAACAGAATACTTGCCCGGCTGGGAAGCACCAGAAAGATTCAAAGCTTGAGCTGTGTAATCTTCGAGGACTCTTTTCACCTCAGCTTTAGCTTTCTTAACTGAAGACTCAGTGGGACCTTCAATAAACAAGTAGAGTTTGCGTTCTCCAGGACCAGGAATCTTTCCTGGTGGGAAGTATTGGCCCCTAGTAGTAATTGCAGCTCCTGTCCATTCCGAAATTGGCCATAATGTCTCTTTGTGTGTTATCTTCCACCGAGCATTCTGTGGGAAATCATTAATCTCCAACTCAGCTTCATAGTGCTCAGGCATAGCTTCAGCTTGTATCTTTGCCAAATTGTGCTTCAAATTCAAAGCAGCAGCTATTGCAGTCGCTCTAGCAGCAGCCTCACCAGGCAAGGCAGTGACAGGGGGAACAACAGCCAGAGCAGCTACATTGGAAAGATTTGCAGCAGGTAGGGCAGCAGCAAATGGCAAGGGAGTGGAAACCTGGGTAGGCATTGAGGTATTTGCTGCCTTCGAAACTGCAGCTAATGCTGCAGCATGAGCAGAAACTACAGCTTGTGACAGATCACCACCAGCCTTTCTGATCCCTTCATCCTCAGAGTCTGAATCAGATTTATCTTCCTCAAACCCATATTCTCTTGCTTGAGCTTTCTTGGCAGCTCTCCTTGCTTCATCCTCCTCTTCATTAAATTTAAAACCGCTTCCTCCATAACCAGTTCCATGAGCTTGCTCTGTGCCCTGGTTCACTTTTGCCATGAAGGCATCAGCTAAAGCCTTCAGATCTGCTGGAACAGCTTGTTCAGATAGTTCTAAGGCTTTTACTAAATCTGGAGCATATCTTTCATCTTCCTGTGAAATGAATGTGATGGCACATCCTTTTCGCCCAGCTCGTCCAGTTCGGCCAACACGGTGAACGTAGTCTTCATAGTGATTTGGGACGTCAAAGTTCACAACTAGCTCAAGCTCCTTCACATCCAAACCTCTAGCTGCAACACTTGTAGCAATCAACAAGTTGCAGACGTTATTTTTAAAATCAGATATTGTAGATTCCCGGTCAGTCTGATCTTTAGCACCATGAAGGGATAGACAAGGATAACTATGCTTAAGTAAATCCCTAAAGAGAGCATCACATTTATCTTGAGAATGAACAAAAACAAGAATCTTCCCCTTCTCATACCATTCGCCGAGAAGTTCTAATAATCTTAAAAACCTGTCACTTTCTGGTCTGACCTCAACTAGCTGAGTTATATCCTTGTTAACCACACTTCTTCCACCAACTTGGATCTCAACAGGCTTGTTCAACACCTTGCGAGCCAGTATTTCCACTTGGCGAGGAAATGTAGCTGAAAAAAGAACTGTCTGGCGATCTGGCCTTGTATTCTGGATTATCCTGGTGATTTGAGGTTCAAAACCCATGTCAAACATTCTATCAGCTTCATCCATGACCAAAAAGGTTACCCTACGCAGGTTAGTAATTTTCCCACCACTTGTGCAAAGTATATCTATCATTCGACCAGGAGTGCAGACAACAATCTCAGCCCCCCGCTTGAGCTCACTGATCTGCTGAGCAACACCTGAACCTCCATAGACTGGCACACAGTTAATGTTTAATGGCTTTGCAAATTTCTTGATGTCACTATGAATCTGTTGAACAAGCTCCCTGGTGGGAGCCATGACAAGTCCAACAGGGCCCTCACCAGACACCACCTCAGGTTGGTCTTTGATATGCCTGAGCATTGGCAAAACAAAAGCTAGTGTCTTACCTGAACCAGTTTTTGCAATTCCTATGCAATCTCGTCCACTCATAATGATGGGGAGAGCTTGGGCTTGGATAGGCATAGGCTTTTCAAAGTTTAGTTTCTTGATTGTATCAAGAATTTTGGTACCCAGTCCAGCTTGACTCCATGTTTTTATAGGCTTGGGCACGTCCTTCCCATGTATCTTCAATTCAAGCTGCTTCCGATAGGCTGAAACTTCCTCAGCTGCCATCCTAGAGATCTCCTTCAATTCTATGTACAAATTTTTCCTGAAAGGTGGATATTGTATCTTTGAGTGATCAACAATAGAAAGCTTTTCTGCCTTTGTCTTCTTCACTCTTTTCATGAACTCTTCATCATCTTCATCTTCAAGAGCAACCTCCTCATTCTCAGGATCCTCATAGTCAGAATCAGAATCCTCACCAGGAATTATCCTACCCATTGCATTCTTCTCACCTTTTCTTAACCGATCACCATTACTAAACGCTTCCTTAGAAGCTTTTGTTGTGATATCTTTTTTTTCTTGGGACTTGGCTGCTATCTCAGCACTCTGCAGCTTCTCGACTTCTGGCAGCACCATAGAGTTCATGAAAGCATCAAGTGGATCAATTTCATCTTCGTCATCATCATTTCCTTCTTCAGAAACCTTAGTACTGATATGTCCATTCGCAGCATCCACGTCCATAGCATCATTATCGCTCCCATCTTTCAGCTTGAGACCATCTTCATCAACAGAAACATCCTTTTCAGACTTTGGAGGAGCCTCATCATCATCAGACTCTCCTTCCAAAGTCCAATTCTTTCCCAAATTGGCTTCATCCTCTTTGCCATTCTCAGAACCCATCTTCTCCCTCTCTTCCTCTTCCTTCTTCCTCCGCATCTCCTGCCACTCTTGGACTCTGCGCCGCCGCTTGTCTATTTCTTCATCCAATTTCCGCTGTTCCTCTTCGAGTACCTCCTCACGTGTCTTCGTTTCCTTAAAATCAGACTCTTTGTCGGTGGCTCGGCTCCGCTTGTTATCCTCGCTGCCCTCCCCGTATCTGTGGCTGCTCCTCTCGCGATCCCGGTCGCGGGAGCTCTCCCTCCGCCGCCGCTTCCGCTCGTACTCTTCCTCGTCGCTGTCCATGGCCCTCCGCTTATCCCTGGCTCTCTCCTTTTCTCTTTCTCTTTCCATTTTTTCGCTCTGAACCTACCTTTTATATAGCTTGGACGAAGACACTGCATGAGACCTTTTGTCTCCCCACAGTAATGCTTGATCGCCTTAGCTGTCAAGCCTAGGTTGTGCAACGTATGTGCAGCCACCATGAAGGTAGACGGCAGAGCGTTACTCACGCGCAGCAGTAACATCAATATTTTCCACTCGTCTAAGTTATACCATAAAGGCAAATGGTCACTTAGACCAAAAGAGGTTCATAATCACCAAAACTAATAGTACAAAGGTTTATAGCTACAAAGACTAATTAGTCACATAAACTAATATAGAAGAGAGATCATTAGTCATATATACTAATACAATAACATCTAATTTATACTTAGGAAAAATAATTTGTGTGATGGCAAGAACTTGAGCCGTTAATGCTAAGAAAGTTGTTACACCTTACATAGTT
>JBAMHZ010223701.1:0-14064 GCA_037177395.1 Alpinia galanga | reverse complement strand
AGTGACATCTACCAATGCATCATTGCTACTCAAGTGATAAGAATGTCGAGATCTGATATAACCTTTCTGTGGCTATTATCTTGTATAACTCAATTCTTCTATCCTTAATATCTAGATTGATCAATGAGGCATAGACCGTGTCATCTTCTTACAATCTTTGTGTTTCTTGATCTCTATGTAGATTAACTTAATCAAATAAGCTCAATATCTCATATTGATTTATTTGAGCATAGTCATGCATTTTAGTAGTCCTACATTATCAAGAGGCCCACAAATGTCACTTCCGTCATATGGAAGGGATAGATCCCATCTACATCTCTCACATCCCTCCGTATAATTCATTGTATACCCAGTGATCGACTTTATAGTCTACTTTATTACAGGTGACGTTTGTTGATACCAAAGTATACAATTCCTTATATAGGGAACCGTAGTTATTTCAGGTCTAAGAACTATTCATACCAATAGTCACTATGAGAATGCTTATGACACTCATATGACAATCTATGAAACATTCTCATGACAGGTCAGTTCAGCACATATTCTTTAATATATACTCATATGTCAACTTGATATCCATGACTTATGAGATTAGGTCATCAATTGACCTACATGCTAGTCTCAACGTATTAATATTTTCCTTGTATATTAATACTTGACTAGGAACAGTTACGAGTAGTGTTCTATATATATCTACAGTATCTCACTATCAAGCCATCTACTTGATATGTTGTAGACTAGAACCAATTACCCTACGATATTATTATATTTATTCAAGTGACACATCAATGAAGTAAATATAATAACCATAAACTTTGCCTTTATTATAAAAAGATGATATAAAAGTTCTTTTACCAATCATCTCATAATTGGCACTAAAGGCTAATACTAACAGAAAGGATATTTAATCGGAAGAGTGAGGTCAGTAAATTAATTAACATATATAAATATAAGGACACAAATATATTAGGAATTAACTAGTAAATAACCAATTAATTAGAAAAAGTTGATTATTATTAATAATTCAATTAATAAGTATTGAAACTGTACTGGCATGATATGGTATTGAAACCATATCATTCTATATTATTCTGGTCAAAGACCGAAACTCCAACATGGTTTAAAATTTTAAACTTTGTTCTTAGGTAATATGGAAATTAAAAGTGATGTGATTGACCATGACACTTCAATCATATTTGGTGACTGCATTCAACAGGATGCATGATGAGTCCTCACTTATCAGGATTGAATGAGAAGCTGTTGCTATGACGTTTAGAGTGGATCACTAAATTCATTGTAAATTATGTAAAATGTGTCATTCAGACCAGAGTGATAATCAAGAAATTTTTATTCATTTTTTATTGAGGTTTATTGATCTATCAATGTTTTTTTATCCAAACACATTGGAATAAATGCCATATCTGTTTCTTATATTTTCCATGTATGATGCTGTTCCTTGTTCTACAATTTGAGTGCTTGGTATCTTGATTTTCAGGAATTAGATTTCTTGTTTGAGGCTAGAAATAGTTTGAAATGTATGGACAATTTTAGGAAGCTATCTCCTCATTTAGCACGTAGCATATATGCGCCTAAAGTCTTTTGGAACCTAAGTACATCTAGAATTCTGACTATGGAATTTATGGATGCCCCGGAAATAACTGATGTCAGAGCTATACGAAAGCTTGGACTTGAGCCAATTGATGTCTCAAAATTAGTAAGTATCTTAAAAATGCTTCATTTTTTTTTTTGTTTCTTTATTTGCATAGTCTTAGTATATATGTGGGTTTGAAATCATGCAGGTCAGTCATGCTTTTGCAGAGATGATTTTCAAGCATGGGTTTGTGCATTGTGATCCACATGCTGCTAATATGATGGTTAGGCCTTTGCCATCAAACAAATGGAATATTTTTGGTAAGTTGCTAAATCTACATGTGATTTTTCCCATATGGATGGAGTTCATTATGGTACTCAATAAATTATAACTAATTTACCAGTTTATTTGGAAGCACTTAAGGTTGCAAAAATTGCTTTCTGTGAGCTAGGTTACAGAGATTTGAGTCACAGAAACAGCAATGTAACACTATCGAATCTGAACTTAGTAGGTTTCTGTCGTGCTGATCTTTATTGATTGGATACTGATTGACATTTGAAACAATAGTTTCTGTTTCTCACCTAATTCATCTCCTGCTCCTCTCTATTATGCCACTACACCATTCTTTCTTAGTTCTTATCAAGTTATGTGAGAGATCGTAACACTTCAGTTCCTTGTTCTCTTTGTTCACCAAAAATTAAATTTTCTTCCAATGAGCTACCAACTTTTCTTACAAAAGGAAAAAAATTTCTACTTGCACCCTTGGAATTACTTTGTTGATTTTGTTTAATACTATATGCTCATCTTGAAGTCTAAAGTTATAAATACCTCCTCCCGGGACCTTTTCTAAGCTAGTGCATTAAATTGTTAAAACTGCCTTCGTCACATTGCGACTATCTTACCTCTCTATGTTTGAACTAATGTTATAGAGGTGATGATCAAGTCCAAAGACTAAACTATGCCAAATTTAATTACATGCCCTCGTATAATAGTTCAAACTACAGCTTAACTGGTTGCCCAAATGCAGTTGCTAATATTAAGTCAAAATACTGAAACCTGACCTCACTTTTTTTTCCCCATATAATCATATGTAGCTGTTTTCTTCTATAACAATAACAATGATAAGCAAACTAAATTTTTATTGTTTGATGACCTTCTTATGTTGCTTTAAATCACTGATGTCATTCGTTTTTATTTTTGTAATAAAGAGCATTTTATTTGACACTTAAGAAAGTAAATTTGGTGGCAAAAACTCTAGACATGTTTCTCTAGCACCTTCTCTTTTTGACACAGGGAAAAAGAAACCACAATTGATACTGCTTGATCATGGTCTTTACAGAGAACTCAATTTTTCTACTAGAGTAAACTATGCTGCACTTTGGAAGGTACATCTAGTCTTTGTTTTCATAGACTTTGATATCCGCACTCATGATTTATTTCCATTGAGTTCATTGTTTGCATCCAGGGTCTAGTTTTTGCTGATGTTAATGCCATCAAGGACAATAGTATAAAACTTGGTGCCGGTGAGGATCTTTATGTTCTATTTGCTGGAGTACTCACTATGAGGCCTTGGAAAAAGGTTGTTGATCCCTCAGCAGACCATTTAGTTATGGAAGGAAATAAGGATGACCGTGCAGAACTACAGGTATCAAGCCTATCTGTATTAGTCAATACTGTCTCTGAAACTTTTTTTTTTAAAAAAAAATCATTTTGTGTGATGAGGAAAATAGGAATGAGTGGGTGGGTTTTACTCTTAGATTCTGTAAGCAATTAACACACATTGAATTGACTGACCAAGTGAAAATTTCATTGAACTATCTAAAAAGTGATTGGATGAGATCAAGCTATAAGTGCTTTCTATCAGTAGAATAACCACAGCCCCTTGGATTGCATTCCCAAAATTGCTCTTGTTGCTGCTGTGTCTAGGCAGGTTATGCAAAAGCAAGCAAAGAGATGATAGATAAGTGATAATTGGATTCTTTTTTTTTTTTTTTGCAGTATTTTTGTTTCCACATGAGTGACATGCCATGTGCAAATAAATTGCTGCTTGGGTCCTAGCTACCACTGTAATCATGTTTCAAAAACCATTCCATGCCAGTTGACACGAAGGAGCACAGAGATGCACTTGGCATTTTATTGCAATAGTTCGCTACTCAATGTATCCACTTTGAGTCCAATTCTCCACCCGATTGTGACAAAAACACCTTTCTCCAGCTTGAAATGACCTTCACTATCCATAAACAGTGACACAAGTGTTTCTTCTCTAGCGCTGATGGAACCTAATCTTCTTGCAACCCAAGGAGTTGTCCTTCTTTGATGAAATGACACAAGGGGGGACTTCCTCCAGTTATGATAGACTGGCACTTGCAAGTTCCTCCATTGATGAAACAAGTCGTCTTTTCCTCTGATATTTTGTCCTCTTCTGCTATGGCTTGGAACAAGACCTTTAATCCATTCTTTTCTTTTTTACCTCCCTTGCTTTCTTAGGTCTCTGCACAGGGATCAAAACTGGGATTGGCATGGCCAACAGGGCATCAATGCGGCTAGTTCCAACTGGGTACTGAACTGGAGGAGAAACAAGATAGATACATTTATTTTTCTTTTCTACTTGCCCAAGTTTGATGTGGTTTTAACATGAGCTGGTGACCTGAGGTGTCTAATATGAAGAAGTCTGTTTTTGAATTTATCTATGGAAGTTCTTGAACTTGTGAATAAATTCAATTGCACAGTATTATCAACACTTTTTTTAAGTACTGCTAGCAACTTTTTTTTGACAAGTGGTGTTGTAGTAGTGGCAACTTCCGAGGTGAAATTGAACCATGTAGTTTAGTGTAAGCAGCGTGATAGGTGGGGGTGGAAGTTATTGATTAGTGTTGCTGTTGGAAATTAGTGTGGTGTTGTTTAAACTTGTGTTTCATATTTAGACACGTTTTTTCTCATCATTGTTATGCAGTCCGTTTCTCCTGTCTCAGAATGTTGCTATTCTGTCTAAGGTTTAGTATCTTGTGGAGTGTTTGTTTTTTGGTGACTGTCAAACGATGGGATTTTTGTTGGTTACATGATGCACGAAGCTTTACAAAATTATGTGCCCTAACTTATTTTCTTTATTTCTTATCCAGATGTACGCTGCTCAGTATTTTCCTCAAATATCAGAGCTGCTTCGGAGACTACCCCGTGTAATTTTACTAATGTTGAAGACTAATGACTGTTTAAGATCTGTCAATCATGCCCTGGTAGGTTATATATCTACCTTGTCTTATATCATGCATTTGTTTCAAGCTTAATCACGTACAACGACAAAAAAATTGTATTTAAGATTATATTCAGCAACCAGGCATGTAACCTGATGGTTTTTTTTTAAACAAAAGAATAGTATTTTTAATTTTCACCTGCTAAATTTATTTTTCTATCATCACTTTGAATATCTCATAGTTGTTACTTCTTTCCGTGTTCTTACATTTATACCCGAAAATGTTGTAAGCATATCACTATCAGTGAGGGTGCTCTGATAGCTGAGAGTGTTGTCAGTAGATTTCTGTTGGGCAACTTTCCTTGATAGTTTTCATCTATAGCTTCCCTGCCTCTTTGTTCTGTTTCCCACATGATTCATTAACAACCCTTTTATATGGACATTTTTTTTTTGGCCAGCTGCAAGGGTCCTCTCTAGAAACATATTTCGTCATTGGCAAAGTTGCATCGGAAGCATTGGCGGATTCCAAGAGAATAACATGTGAAGGATCAGCTTTTGGGATGCTAAGCTTTTGGCTGGAAATGATTCTGGTTGAAGTCCGATTTCTATGTCTGAAAATTGCAATGCATCTTCTACAGCTTAAGAAAGCTATTGATAGTTGCTGTTGACGTTTTGGTCAGAGAGCAACTTATTTGTTCCTGTAAAATAGAAGTCCAGAGAAAGTAATGCAAAATTTGGATTAAAAGTTGCATGCAACGCTTCAATTGGATTAAATATTAATTGATTAATTACATCAATGATTGTATTAACGTTGTTTTAAACAACAATAAGAGTAGCCTTTCTTTAAAAAGCTTTCTCAATTCGACAGAAAAGAAAAGGATTCATACTATAACTCTTTTTATTTTCAGTATATTTCTCCTCTTATTTTTGTTGTCATGTTAGAAAGATGTTTCCATGATTGTTCAGCTGAAATGCAGCCAGCATGAGTGTTCATATTAAGCTTTTGTAATCGACGTTGTAAATTAGTCCACCTGTGAAAATTTAAGTCAGATCGAAACTCAGTTAGGTTCAATTGGAAAAACTGTAAATAGACAGGCAAATAAACCTTGTAAATAATATATTCAACAATAATTCAAAATTCTCTCTCTTGCTTATTTTATAGTCTTTTTTTAAATATTTTCTTATAAGCTATTTCTTTTACTCATTTATTATTGCATATCTTGTAAAAGGGGAGAAAAAAAAAACTTCTTGATTTTTTCTGTATCTTGAAGAAGAGCAATATTAATGAGATTTTCAAAAAGTGACTTGACAAATCAATAGACTATGAAATAAGACCCAACTACATTAAAACAATTTGATAACATATCTAATAATTACCTTATCTGAGCCTTGTACTTGAGTTGTTTTGAATTTTAAATTTATGACTATTAACTCCCCTCTAATTAACCACGCCCCTGAAATCCTATAATATTTTGCTTCATGTATATCTTCTGAGCCCTGTGTCCTATGTTTGCATTATTATAGATGTCACGATAACCATGCTGGTGATCATGCATTGTGGCAAACTAACTTGTTCTACTAAAGTATGTTTTAGATGACCCTTTGCCCCACGGTAATCCTATTAATTACACCGTTTTACCAAGACTACTTTATGTGAGAATTTAAATTTAAATAGCTTAATCTCCTTCTAAATGTGATATTTCAATTCTCTGAGAGAATCTTAAGAACCTAAAATTGCTCTCTTCTTGTTGCCCTGAAATACTATAATTTTTTATGAATATACATGGTTGATAATGGAAAAGTGGAGCTCAAGAAGCAAATGGTGGCTGCCAAGGCACTTCTCCAACTCAAATCCAGAGTGCGAAGATGTCATAACTTAATGGTGAATCAAGATAAGAATAGGTTGGTTGATGCATGAGAAGTTGCTGACTGAAGTTGGTTTGTGAGGTGGTGGTGGTGGTTGAAGCCAAGAGCACCAACAAGTGACAAGGCAGGGTGTGGTTGTCAAAGTAAGGAGATGGGTAGATGCATTGTGGGAAGCATTGAAGGTACATGAAGCGGCATGTGAATTATAGCATCAAAGAGAAAGGAGTGATCTGCACGGGAAGGGGATGGTTAGCGGCGGCAACAACGAAAGACCATATGGTTTGAATGGGAGTGTAGAATGGAAAATGAGAGGCGAAGGTAGTAGGTAAGGAAAGGATGAACAAAGCCAATAGTGAAAAAATAGGATAGGATAGAGAATTTGCTTTGTTCAATTTAGCTCTCGTTTATGTCGTAAGGTGGTAGAATATTCAATGGATTGGTGGAGGTTGGAGTCGACAAATAAAGGGGATGGAAGTGATGGGTAGAGGTAATCAAGGAAGATGGATGGGGAGAAGCCATACAATTTGAAAGTTGAGTTTGATGTTGAATGTTGCTAAGCTCAACAAAATCTTCAATAGGGAAGTAATCCAACTTGAATAATGAATGGCTACTTGTATATCACTTGTAGTTTTTAACTCTTGCCATTTGACAAACAAAGAACACCTCAAACGGCAAAGTTTATAAGAAAGAATTGAATGCATTCTTCAAAATTTTCCAAACTTATTTTCAAAATTGTAAGATACAAAACCTGATTCAACAATAATTTTTTTTCTTTTTAACAAAGTAATTTTCTCTCTCTCGTTCGTTTAATTTAAAAGGCAAATTCTTATGTTGAAAATCAATGAAAAACTCATTAAAGAAGAGAGATTAAAGGGAATGCGAAATATTAAAAAAGAAATCCCACAAAAAAGGAAAGCTAAATGGAGGTGAGTCTCAAATTCAAAATTGATGGAGCTTTCATTTCTTTTAAACCTGCTTAAGAAATTTTACAAAATATAGACCTACTTGGTAGCAAATTTGTCCATTAGTAAATTTTCATCTCTTTCCATATTGTTCTTTAGATAATGTTTCTATCAGTGAAAATATGACAATTATAAATTGATAAAATACTCATTGCAACTTGCTTATTGCACAAATTGTGTCAAGTCACTCTATAACTGACCTCTTTAAATTCTCCTAATTAAAAGGCAGTTTAATTATTAAATCATCTTATTTTGGAAACATACTTTTTTTTATTACACTCTTGTTACTCCAATACTGAAAAAAGGAAGCCTGTTTCTCTTTTAGTTAAAGTTTAAAGGCAACAATTAATTCATCATTCTCGTTTGATTCTTCCAACATATTTCCCTTTATTCCCATCCAACTTGTCCAAAAAGAAAACATTCGGTTTTGGTTGGTTTGGATATATATGTAAACCTTATCCATTTTTGTTTCTCACCTCCCACTGTATAACACTTGCCCCTTTCATCAGTTGAGTTCTATTTTCATTTAAATGAAGAATTAGAGTATAGAAGAGATCAAAAGATATCATGGCACTGAATGCTCTCGTGACTCTTGTTTTGATATTGCTATTTTTAATTTCTGTTGGAGGAGCACCAATTGATGCAGAGGTGAAGCAATTTCCTGGATTCGACGGCGAATTTCCTTCCAAACACTATGCCGGGTAAGACACAAAAAGCAATCAGTTTTGCCTTGCATTCCTATCATTTCTCCTCAAAAAAACACATTACCATCTTCACAATATACAATGTTTTCCTTTGTTGGATTCCATTATTCATTTGATTGTTTTTTATATGATATAATGAGTAGGTACATAGGTTTAGGGGATGAAGGACACAAGAGACATATGTATTATTACTTTGCAACTTCGGAAAGAAATCCTTCAGAAGATCCAATAACACTATGGATATCAGGCGGTCCTGGTTGTTCTGGACTTGATGCACTTGCACATCTTGTTGGTGAGACATTTTTAGTTTATTTGAATTCATTTTTGTACCTTCTATCTAGAAAACCTTGGATACTTGTGATATTATATCGCATTCCATATATAAACACTTTTCTATACCAATCATTTCATTTGCAATTATGAGTTCTTGAATTATCCTTTAGATGTTGGTTTCTTCCCCCCACTTGAATTTCAAATTGTTTCAGGTCCTTTTGAGGTAGTGCCTGATTCAGTTCACTACACAGCGCAGCCAAAAACTAGGCTAAGTCCCTACTCATGGACTAAGGTACTAATATGTTTTTTCTTGTGACTTTTGTAAAAAAATTCATGTTCTCAATTAGACATGGTCTATTTCTTTAGACTATAAAATTGGTATAATAATCCTGAAGTTACTGTTTGATTTTTTTTTTTTTTTGTTCAACTCCTCGATTTGGGGTGTGCAAAGTGATACTAAACACCAACAATCCTTCCTATCTTATTGCCAATTACTCTTTTTTAGAACACCACTAACATAAGTCATCCATAGCTTTGTTTCCCCTAGAAATCATATAATCCCAAACAATTGTCATGTTTCCTTCAAGTTTCCATTGCAAAACACAGAATTTGTTGGGGTTTTGCAATACTATCACTAAAAGACCTAATCGACAACAATGTTTTTATAGTTGTTGACTTCTGGCACATTTAGAAAAATAGAAACCACAAATATCACAAAATATTAACTAATGCTTCTACATGTTTTGCAGATTTCTAGCATTCTTTCTGTGGATTCTCCAGTAGGAACTGGATACTCATATGCTGAAAACACTGATGACTATTTTACCAACGATGGCAAAACAGTATCTGATTTGTATGATTTTCTAATAAAGGTTCGGCAAAAAAAAAAATCTAATTATCATTTCATCCCAAATAGTTTCTACATAATTAATGGTACTGACACATTCTATATATTCAGTGGTACACTGAGTACCCTGAGTTCCTTCCGAATCCTCTTTTTTTGGCAGCCTGCTCGTATACTGGTGTCATTGTGCCACCATTAGCCCAAGAAATTGCTAAAGGTATATCTGAAGGAAATGATGTGCCTGATAAGAAGGTCCAACAAAATAGGACCTTTGCTCTTCCAGTGCTTTGAATGATTCATCTTGTTGCTTGCTGTTTAATCTCATTTCTTTGTGTTAACAAAGGTGTATTTATCTAATTTCAGGAATCGAATCTGGTAAAGAACAAAGGATAAACTTAAAGGTCATGTTACTAACATCACTTTTTATATTGTCATTCTTTGATTCCTCACCTTTTTGTATTATTATGATACTAGAACATAAGCCACTTTTTTTTTCTCTCACAAATCTCACAGGGCTACTCAATAGGCAATGGAGCATATGATTTTGACTTCGAAAGAAGTGCCATTGTGCCATTTGCAAATAGAATAGGGCTAATCTCCGATGAACACTACCAGGTGCCTTTATTGTTTGTTGCAATTTGTGGTACTTCTGCTAATGCAGTTCTAATCAACTGATTTTCAATTCTTGCCAGGACTTGGTCAGTTCTTGCCAAGGCAAATATATTGATAACGATGATCCCGATTGCTTGAGGAACATGGAAATCTTTCACTCGGTGAGTCAAGTTTTGGTCCTTGTTTGTTGTTCTTACACCACTACAAGTTTAAAGTCTGAAAGGAGGTCTGTTGCACTGTTACATGTAACAATATGCACTACTACTCTTTTGCTGCAGCACATCGAAGGCATCAACCCTTACCATGTACTCTGCTTGCGGTGCCACTTCAACATGGCAGTCAACATGGAGTCCTATGAACATGATTCTCTCAAGATGTACGAGACCATTCATGGTGCAAGTCCCTTTAACGAAGAGTGCCATGTGAGCAATTTACAGAGATTCTTAATCACCAACTTATTTGATGTTTGGTAGCACTGACAGATTGTTCCTGATAGGGATATGAACTGGCCTCAGAAAGACTGTTTGAACCTGAAAATTCAAGACGAATTGTAAACGCTGCTCCTGTAAGTGCAGTGTTCTTATGCCAGTTGAAGAATAGCTTACTTTGTTACGATCATCTGGGGAAATTTTTTTTGTTTTTTTGAATGATGTTCTTCAGAGTGATGTGGCTGGGAAATGGATTAGGTGCACAAAACGGATAAACCATGAGAGATCAATCTGGAGTACCACAGAGTATCATTTGAACCTGACAAAGAAAGGATACAAAGTGTTCATCTACAAGTAATCACATCAACTCGAATCGCTCGAGATGAATAATTTTGGTGACTCAAGAGGTTGTTCTTTTATCCTTTTCAGCGGGGATCATGACCTGGTGCTTCCATATACTGGGCAACTCCAATGGCTGAAATCATTCAACTACTCTGTCATCAACAAATGGCATCCCTGGAAGGTCGATGGAAACATTGCTGGGTAAGCCAGTCGAAATTCAATCAAAATCAGTATCACTAGCCTGTTCGTCAACTTTGCCTTTGGCATTTTCTGATTATGTTGTTTGCAACAGTGATCCAATTTTCAAACTTTAACATCCATGTTGTTCTCGCTTTGTTTTTGGAACAGGTATGCTGTAGAATTCGAAAACAACCTTTGCTTTGCCACATTCAAGGTGACAAATCTCGATCGCTTGGCTTTTTTTCTTCTTCTTTTTCTTTTTCCATGAACATGCAAATTACAATAAATAAAAAAATAATAATAATGTTTAATCCTTGTTTTGCACAGGGGGGCGGCCACACTGTGACTGAGTACATGCCCCGTGAGGCGCTGGTGGCTTTTGAGAGGTGGCTTGGTGGTGCTTCTTGCCTCTAATGCTTTGGCCTTGATCTTTACATTCAAGTGAATCTATTTCAAAGTATTTTGGTCATAGTTTGAGAGGAAATGACTTAATTGTTGTGTGAGATTGATTAAAAAAATAATAATGATAATAGTTGGAGACGAGTTGGATCATAGTGTTTTTTTTTCCCCACCAACTTTATTAATGTATATGAATTTCTTATCAAATCCAAACTGATAGTTCTGTTTTTCTATTGAAGATTTAATATTTTTAAATTTCATTCAAGTTTTTTTATATCTTTGTGGTTACTCATTTTATCTAGCTGATATTTTTATTTATTTATGTATTTTGCATTTTGTTCTGCAACAACATTTCATTGGCCTCTCTCTCTCAAATATATTAGATAAAAATCACTTTGAATTGTTCCTTGTTCTACACAGAAATTCTTTAATCAAGAAGATATTGAAACCATTAAAACTATCAAGGACATGGTTAAAAACTTACCTATTTTATTCTTACATTAGATATACAGACTATTTAATTATTGAAACAGATGAATGTAAAAGTGGTTGGGGAGGTATTTTACTAAAAAAAAAGCTTTCGAAATATGCTGAAAAAATAACAGAACAATTATGCAGATACACATCAGGTAAATATAAAGAAAATAATCAATTAACATCTCTTGATTATGAATTACTTGTTATTCTTTACTGTCTAAACGTTTTTCTTTTATTTATTTGTGATAAACAGAAAATAACTATTAGAATAGATTGTGAAGTCATTGTGAAATATAACATCCAGTTAAAAATAACAAAAAAAGAATCTAAGTAGTAAGAGGTGACTTAAATTATCCAACATTATTCTAAATAAAGGAGTTAGAATTAGTTGGGAACATATTAAAGGACAAAATAACATGTTACCTGATATATTATTCAGGTTATTAACTTAATGGCATTTCAGAAAGGTAACTATACATCGCCAAGAACATATTTAACATTTGAAACTATTAAATTACCCTTATATATCAGAACAGATAAATAATTCCATTACAAAGAAAGACAACAGTTGACGTTGATACAACAGTGCTTGGTAGATAACACTAGGAGTTCCATGACAATTTATAATACTATCAGATATACTCTTGGTTTTTTTTTAGTTGAAAAGTTCTTGTTCCTTGACTAATTTATCTATATAATTTCATATTACAATTCACAGCTAGTCGATTATAGCTTGTACAGTTTATATTTATTCATCCTTAATAATCATTTATAGTTCATATAATTTACATTTATTCAACCTCTTATATCATCCTCAATGATGTTGCCCGAAAAGGCTTTTATCTTTAAATTTTCACATCTCTTACCCCCAAAGATTCTTATTTTTGAGTTTGTAACAATTACACTTTTTTTATCTTAATGTACACGAAGCTAAAAATATTTAAATCTTTCGTAATATTATCCATCAATCATTTCTTAGATGTTCGTTCCATTAAATTATTTGAATATGTTAATTATCTTCATGGATTGACATAGTTGATACTTACAAGGATACTTATCATATGAGATTAGGTTTAATTTTGAGTGGGTACTAAATATCTTATTAGATTTCTAACCTTCTCTATGGAAAAGAGTCATTGTATCAAAGTGAAGCTCTTCATGATTTATCATTGTTTATTAAATCAAAAGATCAATCATAAAGAATATTTGACGTAAACATTATTATATTTTATTACTTCTCTAAGCCCTCAATATATCAGTACCATGAATAAACATAACTTAAACACTTTAGTGATATATCAAAATAATCCACTTGACACCATGCAAATTTACACATTATTAATTTTATTTTACCATTCAATTATATTTTAGGGAGAATATAATTAGACATTAAAAATATAACATATAAAATTTTAAATATATATATATATATAATAGATTATCTAACTCATCGATAAAAAGTATCCCACATAGAGGATCTAATGATTAACGCATGCAGATGTTGTAAAATAAAAAATAGATCAATCCCGCATAAAAGTGAGAGTGTCATCCCTTCATGCGTTGATTATTAGTCTCAAGGGTCAAAGACTCATCATAATTTACTTTTCTCGTGATGATTCAAAGGTGGACTCATAAAGATAACTAGATTGATAAATTCTAATTTTTTACACAATAATTAAAAAAGTATAAAAATTAAAATAAATATATTTTAATATAGGATGAAATTTATTTTGTATTTTACATATTTTCCTTTTCCACCCGCGGGTGGTGTGGAGATTAGGGTATTTTTGTCCAAAGGGACTTTAAAAAAAATAAGAAATTTCTTCGCTAAATTACACAGCGTTCATCTGTTATTAGGGTTTTTGGTTTGTTGCCGTCTAGCTTGATGACCAATGGATAACAGCTCGTATTTCTGATTCGTCTTTCGGCTATTTCCCATCGACTTTATTGGTGCCCAAGAATTTGCACCTCGCAGAAGATGGATGCAAGACCCCAGGCATCCCGGAAGAAGAGGAAGGGGCGAAGGTCCCAAACCAGCAAGAGCTCGGAGTTGCCAACCGTAAAGCCGCAGCGTGGCAAGGCGGAGTCTTCCTCGCTGCTGCACCATCCTAAGAGGAATAAGGTCGAACCTTCATCCAACTCCAAGTCGCAACCCGGTTTCCTTGAGAAGGTAATTCGTCGCATCACTCTCTGGCA
>JBAMHZ010223700.1:0-26627 GCA_037177395.1 Alpinia galanga | reverse complement strand
GATGGTTGTTTTTCCTTTTTTTCTTTTGCTCATTTTCTCGTGATTCTAGGGATACCGCCGGACCAGCAGAGGCTGATCTTTGCTGGTAAGCAGCTCGAGGACGGACGGACCCTCGCTGACTACAACATCCAGAAAGGTTCGCTTTTTATGATTTGTACTTGAATTTGCTTTTTTTTTCGCAGCACGATGAGTAATATGGGTAGTTTGCTGGGTTTTAGAGTCTACACTGCATCTTGTACTGAGGCTGAGGGGTGGAATCATTGAGCCTTCTCTCATGGCACTTGCTAGGAAGTACAACCAAGAGAAAATGATCTGTAGAAAGTAAGCTAGAAATTTCCTTATTTTACTTTTTTGTTTAAATCTTGGATGTTTCATTTTCGTGCCTTGTTTCGCTTGATTGTGTTTATGAGCCTGTGTGATTCCATATTGGTTTGTTGAATGCCGATTAAAATTGTTTTGGATGGAACTATGGATTCAATCCTCCAAGCCTTAACATGCAATAGAGGTTGCCATAGGGCCAAAGATTGACACTCCTTTACTTTGTCAGCTGCCTTGAATTTATTTGCAGTTGATTTTCGCGGGTGTAACATGCAAAACATTAATCCCTAATCTTTTACATGCAATTTGTAGTAAATACATTTGTTAGGGCCTTTATATGTGTATTCTGAACTTCTTTTTAGAATTTTTTTTTATAACGTTTCTATCAAATGTTGAAGATCTATTCATACATTACATGTTTATAAAACAGAAACCATCTAGATATGAGCCTATATCGACCGATTTCTACAAAAAGTTGATTCTTTCTAAGAAAGAACAGGCTATTAAATTGGCCAAGATTGTTCAGTTTGGTCAACCTGTATAACCTTTGAGTTTGGTCAAATTGAAGACGTTGTAGGTTCTGATCGCAAACATAAGCAAGGTTAAAATATGTTTTTTTCACTTGATTTACCTCAATCGTAGTTCTATATGGTAAATATCAAAACTGAACAATGCTAATTGGCAGGGGTGATGAATCAATTAGATGTGCTAAGGAAGCTTTTTCTAATGAGCTGAACTTTTGAGGCATATTAATATTCTGACCTGCCAATTGGCTCTAGTCATACACCAACTATGAAATTTTAAAAACTAATATATTTTCCTCAAGGCGACCATAGTTAGTAGAATAAAGGTTTTATTGTTGTTGTAAGGTTTTCCTCAGTTTAGTGATTCCTTAAAATACTGTAATTTGCTGATTACAGTATAGATTTTATTCAAATCCATATTCAGCAAGTTTCTTTGTTCAGTCACTATATGAAATTACTTAAATTTATGTTCATATATGCTTTCGTTATGCTATGTTCATTTAATTTTGTGGGTTGTCCTATCTTTTGTTCATACAACCACTGTTTGTAACCAAACCATCTCTTCATCTCATCAGGTGTTATGCACGTCTGCATCCAAGGGCAGTCAATTGCCGGAAAAAGAAGTGTGGTCACAGCAATCAGGTAATATTTATGTTTTTGTTATTTTTAATTTGTCAATCACAATGCTTCGAAATTTAAACTATTTCCTACTGTTTCTCAATCTGCAGTTGAGGCCCAAGAAGAAGATCAAGTAAACTACTTGGTTGATTTTTATTTGGATCCAAGAGGCTTTAGAAGAACACCTGCAATGTATTGGATTTTGACTGTTCTGTAGTAGACGAGTAGCAATACTCTGCGGATCTTGACAACTTGTGGTTCTTTTGGCTGTTTTGTTTTTCCTAAATGAGATTTGACTGCTTCAGTAATGATCATTTTATGCTCGAGTGTTGCTCTTTGATCATAAGTTCCTGAGTGGCTTACAATTCATGTTAAATTGGTCACAGATCAGATACTAACTTCGTTTGTTATTGAAAATTGTCTAGTTTTAGATTTTGTTTTTCAAAATAGAGTTTGAAAATTGAAAGAATAAAATACATGTCTTTTATTAGCTTTTTTTAAAAATGAAAACAAGTCATGTTTGAAGTGAATGGTATCAAAAAACAATTAAAGAATATCAATATCTGGCAACTCTTTTTTTATACATATGATGGGTAAAATTTATCAAAAGAGTGTCTTTTTTTAATTTATAATTTAAGTGTTTAAATTTTGAAAGTGGATGATTTTTGCTTTGGTTTATTCAATAGTTTATACATATTCAGATGTTAAATTTTGATCTTTTAATTTATCCTATAAATACTTTATTACTGTGCCTCATCTGTGGGTGCCTCTCAACCATTCACTAAGAATAGAATCGACTTTTATTCCAGTGAAAAGAAACCCTATGCATTCATTCATAGCTGCTTTACCATCTTTGAAAAGAAAAGAGAATTAGATACTTTTCCAGGCACACACACAACCTTTGTGAAAGAAAAAATAATGCCAAATTTCTCTTCAGCTTTGTGAAACAACATTTTAAGTAATGATTAGAATTAGCATGATTAAATGGTTCCTGCATCTTTTATTCTCAAACCAAAGTTCTTACTGCAAAGATTCTTGCATAATTTCATGGTCTTTTTAGGTTCTACAAAAGGAAAGGTAGAACATATGCTCTTCTTCTTTTATCTTATTTAAGAGTATAAAGTTTCCTCCAAGTTTACAGTTTGGTATAACTTGGAGACCATTTGATGCTGCCAAACCAGAACCAGTGCCATCATATGACAATTTTGTTTTGCCTCTGCAACAACAAGGAACATGAGAGTTTGGGCTTCTGCGATACTGATATTTTTTGCTGTCCTGAGCTGTGTGCAAGCTGATTTGGAGATTGGTTTCTATGCCAATAGTTGTCCGCGAGCTGAGATGATGATCCTAGACTTTGTTAGGGAGCACATCTCCAATGCACACTCTTTGGCTGCTGCTCTTCTCAGAATGAACTTCCATGATTGCTTTGTCAGGGTATCGAATCACCTCTTTCGACAAGATGTTACTTTGCTTGCCTTGTTTCTTGTTTGTGTATATTCGATGATGATGATCGTGTCTTGAATACTTGTATAGGGGTGTGACGGTTCGATACTCATCAATTCAACCAGAAGGAACAGAGCGGAGAAGGCAGCAATCCCGAATGAAACACTTCGTGGATTTGACTTCATCGATCGACTGAAGAGCTTGGTCGAAGAAGAATGCCCAGGAGTCGTTTCGTGTGCTGACATTCTTGCATTAGCTGCTCGAGATGCGGTGGGAATTATAGTAAGTTTATGTGATCATCATGCTGAACTTTGAATGCTAAAAGAGTGCAAGAAGTTTTCAGGGAAGAAATGGTCTAATGAGATGACTTATCTGACAATAGGGAGGACCATTTTGGAGAGTCCCTACCGGCCGTCGCGATGGCCTGGTATCGAAGTTGTCAGAAGCATCGTCGGAGATTCCATCCCCCACATCTAATTTAAGCACATTGCTGAGTTCTTTTAACAGTAAAGGACTAGATGTTACAGACCTTGTTCTATTATCTGGTGAGTTGCAAGATGGCAAATATGTGAGCTTTCTTTTGGTTTCCTGCAAATTACCTCATTGTTCAAGTACAGCAAACGTTCGACAAAGTAGTTGATGGCTACTACCGCCTAGTTAAATCTTTGGCTTGTTGAAAAATAACTGAAAAACACATCGAACAATCACAATGTAGCAAAAGTTTGCATCTTTCTCTTGCTGAAAAATAACTGAAAAGCACATTGAACAATAGAAATGTTCAGTGTAATCTTGTTCTGGACTGAACTTACAAGTCATTTTGCTGGTGCTTCAGGAGCCCACACGATTGGAATTGCTCATTGCCAATCGATCCACGACCGACTTTACAACTTCTCTGGCAAAGGTGACCAAGATCCTTCCATGGACAGCTTCTATGCCGTAAATCTGAAGCAGAACAAATGCAAGTCATCAACTGACGACACAACAATCATCGAAATGGATCCAGGAAGTTTCCAAACGTTTGATGTCAGGTACTACCGGAATGTGCTGAAGCGAAGAGGCCTTTTTGGATCGGATGCAGCTCTGATGACGAATGAGGCAACTCGAGAAGCCATTACGAGTCTTGTGGAAGGGCCCCCGGAGAGGTTCTTCAGCCAGTTCGCATTGTCAATGGAGAGGATGAGCAGCATCCGAGTGAAGACTGGTTCTTCAGGTGAGATCAGAAAGAATTGTGCCGTCCTAAACAGTTCTTGAGAAATCTATGCTGTGAAAAAAAGAAAAAAAAGATTGAATGAATAAATAATTTGCTGTGAAGTTATCAAGTATGAAATTTTTGCAAACGATAACTAGCATCAAACAAAGAATTTGCCCATCACAATCTTCCATGGAATGAACAAGTCTAAAACCAACAATTTCATTCTTGCCAAAAGTCAACTATATAACATCATAAAGATCATCTTCTAACTAAAAATTCACATAAACAAGCAAAAAAGTCAACTGGCAGAATGTTACACACAATTAACTATGGTAAACACTTCATGTGATCCAAACCACTGTAAACAAATTAACTCTTCATAGGTTTGTGCGAACACAATCAAAAATAAAATACATCTTATGAGCATGAAATAACTCTCGTTGATACAAATAACGGCACTTCGAATTCTATTTACAGATTCAACTCCAATATGTAAGTCTGGTTCCAAACTATACAAGTGAGCAGAAAAACAATGTTAGAAGTTGAATTGCATATCGCTTTGAACATTGTTGCTAGTCTGCTAACACCCAATCATGAGTATGCGAGCGTTTGGCGTCGAGGAATGCCAATCTCACACGAGTTGACCCTGGCAGCAAAGCGAAGTGAGCAAAGAGATTCACCAGCTGATGATGCCTCTGGTGAAATGTTGACAAACATTAAAGTCTTTGAATCTCTGCCAAGGCATGGCTATCAATGAACAAAGTGCTGATCAGGCAAATGGCTAATCCAATTGAAGCAACTCAGCCTCAAAGCAGATTGTTCTGTGGAAAATGTATAATGATACTTACCTGCAGAAGGTAAGTTAGCTTAGAGTTCCTAAAAGGTACATGGTCATCTTTCTTTGCAATCGAATATATTACATCGCTTAAGGCTGATAAACTTTTGTTGATTGCCTGAAACAATGAGATAAAAGGCAAGTAAACATGCAAGTTATTCTCTATAATTCAGTCAGCATGAAGATATATATATATCTACTTGAGTTTCCTTGAGCCGGTCCCCGGTAGAGCCACTTTTAGCTAGGCGCTCACTTCCAGCAAGATCAATTAAGTTAAGCACCCCTTGAACCTGCTGTTCTGTATTCTGAAGTTGATAGTTATTGCTTAGCTTCAGAGTTCAAAACAAAACAAACCTCTAACGGAGCTTATAGTTAAGATCTCGAACCTCATTAACACCAAAGATCCTTAAAGTGAAGACAAAGTGGCTTCTTGAAGATTGGTCATTCATTTGGGTCCTGCCAACAGACCTGCTCGCAGAATTCAAATGAATTTCTCAGGCTTGAATTTCACTTTAGCGATCACTATTTTCCAAAGAAACTCGGTGATAATATAGAATTATTAGTGTTTAAGGTTTTCTGTGACGAGTCTATAAATACCATGTGTTCAAGCAAGCCAGCATAAGCAATAAAGGAAGTCCAATGGATGAATGAATTCACACGAAATAAACCCGTGCAAAGGATAAACGAACTAGTTTTAAGATTATCCTAACTTTACCTGCTCTGAGCAGCTTGCTGTAGGAGGAATGAGACTTCTTCCATGCTGCAAACATCTACTATAGTAAGATCTGATACGACTGAATTGCCATTTAAATCATGCTTGATTGTGTATTGCTTGCTACCATTTGCTTCTAGACTACTACCACGAATTGGTGATAGCAAATCACGAATTGTCTCATTGTATATTTCAAGAGTAGATGCCTATGAAATAGAAAATTTAGAAGTAAATCAAGCTAAGAAGATGAACTAAGCAAGCATTAGGGCGAATAGAACAACAAGGAACCATAAACTTACTTGCATTTTGTATTTCCAACCTTGACACATTAACGACTGGCTAGTTTGGAATCTTTGTTCAAGTGACCTAGGTATAAGGCCTCTCTGCTCAGCACATTCAGGATTGCCCATCATGGTGTAGGTTTTCCCAGAACCAGTTTGCCCATATGCAAATATGCAAACCTAAAGTGACAATGCCATCTTTCAAAAAACATGAAATATCATGCAAAAATTCTTTTTAATCAGAAACAAGAGAAGCATCTCTACAAAGTTTAAAAAAACAAACAAATTGAAGTGCCCGATTTGGATAAACCAAACTTTATATCACAATAATTCTAGAAACAATAAAGTTCGAAGATCAAATAAAGCACCTTATAGCCATCCAGTGCACTCTGAACCAGCTGTGAGATTTCTACAAATACATCTTCTTGTGAAGCTTCATGATTGAACACTTTGTCAAAAGCAAAGGAGTACACCTGAGCTGTTTGTCATTGCATTGGTCGGGAAAATATCTTGTATTAGGGTAGACATTGCATATTATAGAACATTGTTGTCGGTGTAAGAATCCTGTGGAAAGATAACACACATTGACATACCATTTTGTACCAAGTCAATACCACGCCCAACAAACTCGAGGGATGTTGGATAAGAAACAACAGCTCCATCTATGCCATTCGACCAAGTAGGAGGTAAAAGAGGGTGAACCCTACAAAACACTCGAATATTTCCTTTAAGTTCCTGTAGTAATGAGGTTCTCATGAAGTGTTACAAGAAGTTCATGATCAATTAGATTATTTTTGACAAGGAATACACTTAGTGAAGTGACATAAATACCAATATGGTGTTATGCAACTTTTTTCGCAATTTTTCAGCTTCAACTATCTTACACTTTGCATCTGCAAGACGATCTTGCAAATCCTTTATAATTCTCTTCTGATCTTCATATTCTGTCATTGTTTCAACGGTCGCCAAGTCAGCTCTCTATAAAAGCAGCAAAAATGTCAGAAACTGATTCAAACTAAATGACGTTTGATGGTATAAAATCTGGAGTTATTGACTATGTATCTTTATTAATTCTCATCAACACAATAGAAAATAATACTGCACTTTCCCAATGTGATTACTATTCCTAGCAGATCCCATATAGTTGAGACAAACACCACTTAATGATGATCATATTTCTTATTTGCCAATCCCATATAGTTGAGACAAACAAAACTTAATGATGATCATATTTATTATTTCAAAGTATTAAGAGTCACTGACCTTAAGCATATCACGGGAAGCAACAAGCTGATGCTGCAACAATAGTATTTGTTCTCTTTGCGAAGCACATGTTTCCTATAAGTAATAAAGAGCCAATCTGTAAAAGAAGCAGGTTTCATGATGAGATTGCCACATTTCAAAACAAACCTCCAGTGCAATAGTGTTTGTGGATATGCTATCCAAATCTTTGGATGATTTGCCAGCAAATTCCTTGTAATTATCAACTTCTATGGTCAAGTTTTTCACTTGGGGTAATAAATGATCACGCTCATCACGTACTAGTTGCAGTTCAGTTCTAAGGAAGTTGACATCCTTCTTTGGCTCTTCATTCTGTTTAATGGCATCTTGCTGAGACGACTGAAGCAAAAAACATATAGACAAATTATTACAAAGATGGGCAATGCTGTCAACCTACAACTACCACAACAGTTAGAGAACCAAAAGTGACCACATTTTTGTGACTATAAAAAAACATGAATGTGAAACGTTAACAACAGTACTTGTACAAAAACATGAATGTCACCTCAAATTTCTTAGTTTTGAAAAAATGCTCATTCCTTGAATTTGTTGAAAGATTGTAAATACTAAGAAGAAGGTGGATGCAAAGGAGAAATTGCTTCCACAATAAGACATAAGATACTAAGTCCATAATCGGATTAGAGAACTCATGCCAAATGATTAGCTGTGGAAGGATGTGATAGAGATGAGTTGTTGCATCCTTTGGATCCAATAATGGGAAGATAAAAGACTTCACAAGCAATGAAATGATAAAGTATTAGGTAGACAACAAACCCTGGATACATCCAACTGATTTTTCAGTGAGTTGGTATGGTCCCTTGTACTAGCCAGGCTTTCCATTAGAGCACTTTTTTCCTTCTGAAGCCTTGAGATTGTTTCACCATTTTTGTTGGCCTCGTTTTGAAGATTACTGTTGTAATGTTGCAAACTGGTATTGTACTCTTGTAATCTTCTATTAGTTTCTTGTAATATTTTTAACTGGAAAAATAATATATAAGAGAGAAAAGTTAATAAAGATCATCAAAAGAATTATTGAAATGAACTATAACATGCACCTGGTCACTCATACATTCCTTCTCTTGAGTAACTCTTTCAAACTCTGCAGCTAGAGTTTCTAGGGAATTCTCAACTTCAATTCTTGTGTTCCTTTCATTATCATGAGATTTGATAGCAGCCTGTGCAGGTTTTCTAGTTCTCGTTAGGCACAAGAAAACCAATTAGCTAGGAGGAACGAGAGTATTCAGGACTCTCACCAATTTATCAGCTTCTTCCTTCTTGACCTGCTCTTGCAAAAATAAATTTTGGCCTTGAAGGTCCCATGTGGTTGCATCCAATTCTTCGATCTTAGACCTCATCTGGAACTCTATGAAAAATGAGACATCAATTGAGCCATCGATAACACTTCACACAACCAAATCAAAATGAAATTTTGTTTAATCTCGTTTAAGTTAAAGATTAAAAACGGTAAATACCAATCTCATCATGCCTTTGCTCTTCAGTCTCCAACGAATTTCTAAGCTTCTCCTGCTCCTCAGTGTACCCATCTTGGAGCTCCAGGTACCATCTGATGCAAATCCGAAGCCTTTTGATATATTCCATCATCTTCTCGATCTTTCCCTGAGAAATCGCAGAGATAAACAACAAAATTATGCAAAAACAGTATAGAATCAACTGAAAACCTCGCCAAGGAAGGTTATCACCTTGTAGTCGTGTTTGTTCTTGCCCTTCATCTTCTCGGCCAGAAGTCTCTCCACGTCCTCCCTCGACCCGAATGTTATACCATCCGTGCTTTCAGCATCTGAGCTCCGCCCAGCGGCCGCCAGCTCACAAACTCCGCCGGAGTTGGTAGAATCACTGACGCACGACAGCACCTGCCGCGCCGTCCGATCCTTGGCCGCAGAGCCCACCATTTCCACAAGACGCCCCGATACCACTCGTTTGTGGATCGAGCTAAATCCCTAGAAAACAATCCTGAAAGCAGCAGGGATCAACCAAACAAGAAGGATCTCACATTGGCCGAGGGCTTTCCCTGGATTGCCCACAGGAGGGCATGGATATAAGCGGAAAGGAGTCGGCTCTGCCCAAATAAAGGTAAAGGTAGGATTTTTTTTAAGGTGGGAGGTGTAGCTATCAGGTCAGGTGGGGTGGCTGCTGGATGGAGTGGAACGAAAGGCAAGAGGGAGGAGAGACGCGAGCCGTCACTTTGACGACTCGAAAGGCAGGATGAAGGGGAAGGATTGAGAACAAAAATACCAAAAAAAATCGCACCTTTTTCTTCCCAATATCGCCGAGGAGCTCGCCGTCTTCCTCCTGCTCGACTTCGACGGCGATCGATCGAGATTGGCTTCGAATTTTTTGAACTCGAAGCGGGGACGACCTTTTCTACGGAAATGCCGCTGTGATGCACCACGAATATTAAAGACAAAATGGATGGTCACGATCGCGCGTTCTCCATGGTTAAGAATTATTCTTTGTAACATTTTTACTTTTCTTCCGAAAATTATAATATATTTTAAAATATCAAATTTTATTTTTGTTCGTATAATTTTCAAAGTATAAAACGTGCAAACCTTGTCATTATAATTATTTTTCAACTAGTTGACTACTAATAATAAAAAAAAATAAAAGACAATTAACAATATTATGCTTTATTATTAATATATTTAGATTTTAAGATAATAAACTTTGACTTCGTTATTAAATAATAATAATAATAATAAGTGGTTATTAGTACTTAATAATTTCTTGAATTAATGGCACACATTTCCTATTGCTAGCGACAGCACACAAATTTAAAATATAATTAAATAAGCAATATTTGTAACTTAATTAGTTTTTTAAAATTATATATTTAAAATCCTTTTTCCATTTTTTAGTTATTGAATATTTGTGCACATAATAAATTACATTTACATATTTAATCTGCCGCAAAAATCTTAATAAATATTTGTTGTCTCTTTGAAATCTTCAAGTTAAGCATTTATCTATAAAAAAAAATAATATTTCCTCAAAATATATATTGTCACGCAAAATGAAAATATTATTTAAACAACAACAATTATTTCTACATGAATACTTCTAGATTTTATTCTTTATTACCTAATAATCTATACTTAAATAAATTTTATCTTATTTTATTATTAATAACTAAGTTTTTTTTCTTCCTCATTTAATATGCGAATTTATGTCCATATTACCTTAAACATACGTCTTAGAGTTTTTATTCAATAAATGTAATTCTAACTTTCCTCTCATTTTGTATTTTGTCTATCATCGTATGTCTATACATTCATTTTAACATTTTTATCTCCATAACTCTTATATTATGCTCATGTACTTGAGTCGTAACCTAACATTTGATATTATATAATATAGCAGATATAACTATTTATATATATATATATATATTTTAATTTTAGAGATACTTTAAAATCACATGAAAATATTATTTAAAATCGAAAAAATCAAAGGAATACTCTTACTTTCATTGTTGTTGTTTGTTATTATTATTATTATTATTATATAGGGCTTTTTATTCTGCATAGCTTATCTTGCGCGTTCTGTGTGTGACTATAAATCTGTTGTCTAATCACACGAAATGCATAGTAACTAGAAATGTACAGTGTCATCACCGCTCACATCATTCCTCACACAATGCTCCTCACCACACAAAGTCTCAGTAGGAATCCACGTTATAGTCCAATCCTTGAACCTATCGGATTGTCTACGCCCCTCTCGCAGTGAACACGACAATGATCGGTGTGGTGATTAGGGCTACGTTATAGCTGAATCGTCATTGCATCGTGATCAGATTGCGATCGATCATGCCTGATCATAGTGAGAGAGACATCGCAGATGATCATGCTAAATTTAAGGATTAATTAAACTTTAGCACAAATCTGATTAAGACGTCATGTGAACGTCGTTGAAGGGATGACACAGGTGGATTAAGCAATCATGCACATACGGGTGCACATGATAAAACACGCAAAATAAGGGATTCTATATATAATTTATTGAAAATAAATAATTTTGTTATAATTTCTCCTGTAATTATAAGATTTCATACAAATTAAAATATATTTGTTAAATATATTAATTTCTCCTATATTTTTTTCTGACCCATGCAAAAAAAACATTCCAACCATACTTGCAATTGGTCCATTCACCAAAAAGATCTCTTCTCTCTCTCTTTTTGCTCTCCTTTTTATTTCCTTTTTCTCTCCTTTCATCACACTACTATACATATTAAAAAATTGACCTCAAATATTTATTTCATTTGAAATTCGAATATATATTTTTTATTATTCTTTTAAATACTTGCACACCAAGAGTAAGGCTCATTGTTAATAAATAGCAAGACAAAAAAAAATATATGTCAATATAAATAATAATATATCAAATTCACTTGTGATTTTTTTATAGGGAAACTTAATTGATAATTAAACTCGAGTTTTGGGGTAAAAGCAAAGTTTGTAATAATTGTTTTTAATGGTTTGATACTCTTACTTTATAATGCTCAAATTATTAATATTTTACATGATAATGATGGCAATCATAACTTTAGTGAGTTTAGTACCTAAAGAAGTATTTTGAGAATGCTAAAATTTTAAGGAGTATTTTAAAATATTCCGCATCCTATGTTTTTTGCGCCATGGCCGCATCCTTCTCCAACCTCCTCTCCCTGCTTCACAGAGCCGCCGCCGCCGCCCAACTGCTCCAGATCCACGCGCAGCTGGTCGCCGTGTCTCTCTTCCACCGTCCCTCGGTAGCAAGTCGCCTCCTTTACGCCGTCTGCGAGCTCCCCGGCGGAGCCTCTCCCGCCCGCATCCCGACCTCCTACGCCGATCTCGTCTTCTCCCATATTCCCCGGCCCGACACCTTCGCCTGGAACAACATCATCCGCTTCCATGGCCGGTCCTCCACCCCGATCAAAGCCCTTCTGTCCTTCGCCCGGATGCGTCAAAATCGCGTCTTGGCCGACCACTACACGTACCCCTTCGTCCTCAAGGCCTGCGCCTCGGTGCCCGGACTCGACGAAGGGGGATCCGTTCACGGAAGCGCTCTCAAGGAAGGATTCTCCGAAAGCTCCTTCGTGGTGAATGGATTGATCAACTTTTACTGCAAGCGCGGAGAGATTGCGTCCGCTCGGAAGCTGTTCGATGGATCTCGGTTCAAGGATTTGGTGTCGTGGAACTCTCTGATGGCTGGATATGTGGATCGCGGGGACGCATCGGAGGCTCGGAAGCTGTTCGACGCGATGCCGGAGAGGGATGCGTTCTCCTGGGCGATCTTGATCGACGGATACGGAAAGAAGGCTGGGGACGTCGGCCGCGCTCGAGAGCTGTTCGATGAAATGCCCAACAAAGACGTAGCCTGCTGGAATTCCATGATCGACGGGTATGTTGGAGTGGGCATGATAGGCGCTGCCAGAGAACTGTTCGACGAAATGCCACAAAGAAATGTGGTGTCTTGGAGCATTCTTATCCATGGCTACGTGCGATGTGGATACCCAAAAGCCGCTTTGGAGCTCTTCCAGCAGATGCTCGTCGAGGGAGTCAGAGCTGATCAAGTCTGCGCAGTCGGTGTGATTTCCGCATGTTCGCAGTTGGGTGCGCTTGATCAAGGTCGATGGATACACTCTTACCTGAAGAAGAACAGTCGATTGCTGGACGTCGTCACGGAGACAGCACTGGTCGATATGTACATGAGATGCGGGGACTTGCAGCATGCCCGGTTGATGTTCGACCATATGCCGAAGAGGACCGCGGTGACATGGAACGTGAGCATGGTAGGACTTGGCATGCATGGTTTTGGAGCTGAAGCTGTCGGGCTTTTCCACCAGATGGAGAAAAAGGGGGCTCCAATGGATGACCTGACATTCGTCGCTGTCCTAACAGCATGTGCTCACGCTGGTTTGGTCGACGAGGGACGGTGCATCTTCAAGAGGATGAAGAGCGATTTCATGATCGAGCCAAAGGCCGAGCATTACGGTTGTTTGGTGGACCTCCTTGGCAGGGCAGGGCAGCTGCACGAAGCCAGACGAGTGATAGAGGCAATGCCAGTTGAGCCAAGTGCGAACATTTGGGGTTCACTTCTCGCCGCCTGTCGAGTCCATTGCTGCACCAATCTAGCAGAGGTCACAGTCGAGCAGCTGAGGAAGGCAGGGGCAGACGATGGGGGTGTCTACGTGCTCATTTCAAACATATACGCAGCTGAAGGAAAGTGGAATGAGGCTTCACTGGTAAGGAGATCGATGAGCTGCAAAGGAATGAAGAAAGAGATTGGGAGGAGTGCAGTGGAGGTCGATGGTTGTGTTCATGAGTTTGTCAATGGAGATGCTTCACATCCTTGCAAGGAAAAAGTGTATGCAGTTCTGTGTGATCTATCCAGGGCAATGCTTCCTAAGAGATAGTAAATGAGGCTACAAAAAAAAAGTAAAGTTAATATTGAAGCTAAAAGAGTAGGTGTCACTACAGAAAGAAACAAGGCATAAGAACTTGCCAAATGGTGATTCCACGCTACATATCATCAATTATCTGTACAATGTGTCAGCACAGGAGCTCCAGAAACTAGCAAAAGGAACAACTTTTTTTTAAAGAGAGTTTTTTTTTTTTCTACATTGGATCAATGATGAGCTATCCTAAATAATCAATACAAATTACAAGCTGGGGAAGCTGTACATGTGGGGAAATGCTGCTTCAAACAAAAAGGCAAACTCTCCACAAGCTAAAAGAGGGGGGTAGGGCTCTATGTGAGAGAGAACAAAAGAATTTGGTCAATGGACGCACCAGGAATGGAGGGATAGGGAGCCATGTTGCTGCGCACTTGTTCTGTCAGCCTTGAAACACTGCAGGCTTGGTCTTGAGCCAATGCATCATCTCCTTGTCCAAGGGACACTTATTGAGGACGGCGTCCAGCATAGGACTGCCAAAAAATTTTGGGTTGCTCTTGAAAAGCCATATTCGATCTTTCGGCCATGGCCTTTGTGGCTCTTTCTCCTGTCACCGTCGTTACAGAGTTTTCATAAGCAGACCTTGTGGAACTAACAGAGAAAACACAGTAGTAGAGAATGCACTCACCATCCGCGACATCATAAACCGCACAGTTCGGAGGCTGTAATGTTCTCGCAATGGCTTTTGGGACTTTGTGTAGTAGGAAGAGATATCAGGCAGCAATAAGCAACCTTTGCGAGCTCGCGCTAGTCTGCTGCCTGGGTCAGCATTCATCTGGCTGTACCAATAGATCAACTGACCCAGGCAGTAATTCTCACCGTAGGTCTTGCAAAATTCCTGGAAACCTGACCCCATTTTATCGGCATATTTGGGACCCAAATCCAGAGGGCTGATGTAGACTGGGGGAGATGTAACAGACTTGTAGTCCTGCATTCATGCCTCAAAATGTCAAACATGGTGCTGTCTAATGATATGTAGAAGAAGCATTTGTCGATTTACTTACCCGGATCTTAAAGAACACTTTTGTGTAAGCATATATATGGATCAAGTCTGCAGCAGCATCATGCCGACACTTCTTGCTACATGGAAGATTTCGCAACTCATCCCTCAACCTGGTAAAAGAAAGCACTTCAGTAAGAATGTAAGTGTACCAAAGTTTATCACGAAAACAATGTGATCGTGCATGAATACTTGCCATAATAAAGACTTGCGGATTGCACTCTCAATGTTATCAGAACTAGATGGATCATGGGCTTGAATCTTGGATTTTAGGTCGCTAAGCACATTTGGTTCTACATGAGGTGCCATGGCATGTAGCAAGTCCTCGACCAAGGAACCCTCCCCTTTCCAAAGGACTGAAACCATGCCTTCTGCTGAAAGTTTTTCGATTGGAGGCGGAGCTTTCTTTGCGTCCTTAAATGCACACCTCATTACATACTTTACCTGCATAGTCCCACAATGATCAAATGTGTTGTAAATCACTTTGAGGGGGGAAAAAACATAAAGACTAACGGTTGCGATGAGAGTTGCAATCTCTGAAAGATAGCTCCTATGAATTCTTAGATTCTAATGTGTAGAAATGACACTACCATAGATCAGTTTCAAAACTTCTTAGAGCTAAAACTAGCAAGCAACACTGTAACAAAGATCTCTAATCTAAGATCAAAAGATTCTAAGGTTTTTCCAAAATGGCTAGGTCATGTGTGAAGCGGCATTAAATTTTAGATAAAAACAGCATTTATAGAATTAGTTATAATCAACCAGCAGTAATTTGTTTAGGCATTCAACCACTGAAAAGGTTAAAGTATCATTGAAGAAAATACAAAATCATTTTCCCAAATCACATATTGATGTCTAAATTTGGCCCCATGTTTCTATAAATTGGAATTTGCTCTACCAACATGTTTCCTTTGAGGGGAAGAGAGAAGATGTATAGGAGAGAAAGATGAGGAAAAAGATAAATTTGATGATTTCTTTTGAAGGAGATATATTTAAGGGAGAGGAGAACTCCACACAAGTCAGTTGGAAGCCTTTAATGTGTGTGAGCCCGTTTTGCTCCATCCATTGGTGCAGCACAAGAGCTAAGCCTAGCTCTTCAGCCTTAGTCTTGGCTCTCCATCAAATTGACAATAGTATTCATTGATGGGATCATGGCCAGCCCTGATTTTGCCACAGAAACCAACACAAGCAAAATTATAAGCATGCAGAGCATGGGGATGGTGGTGGTGGTGGTTGGCATTGCTCTTGTCAGATTGGGAATTGGGAAGGTTGCTTAAAAAGAAAAGGGGCCTGTTGGCGGTTCCGGTGAAATGGCAATTGGATGAGAACAAGGAACTTGGCAAGGAAGATGAGGGTACAGATAGACTTTTTCTTTGCCCTTCTCATTCATACCTCAAAGAGAACAAGGAGAATGGATGTTCTTTATGTCCCCTCAAAGGATCCCTCCCACTTTCCTTCCTCTTCTCTCTCATTCTCAACCACTCCAACAATACACAGCCTAAAAAATTGTCTTGCAAGGAAGTAAACACTTGGCCGTGGGATAAGATCATGGAATGACATTAGCAACCAATGGAACACACATATACCTGAATTAAGACAAAAAGATGGCATTTTACCAATGAGTAAACAAAAGAGAATACCTTATTAAGAGTGAGTGCAATATTCTGAAGCCTTGCATTATATACACCCTCAGCCTATATATTCAAATAAAGGGTTAGTACTCAGAAGAAAATCAGACAGAATAACAGAACTTCGATCTTGGCATGTACCTGTATCTCAGCATCATTCTTCTCAACCTCAAGACATATATCTGAAAAAAATTTCCTCTTTTCCTCTAGGTTATGCTTTAAAATTTCATCTGGGAGTTTTTTCCTCTCAAAGTTGATAAACCTCACCTTCAATAATGGGAACAGCAATTGTCAGCTGATAAGCCAATATACATAGGAAAGAAATATGTGAGACAGTCAGAAATGCTACCAGTTGAGCTGAGTAGGCAACAAGCCAATCAGGCAATCCATCAAGCAAACAAGGTCCCAGACCAGCCCTTCCTAGGTCAATATAATCATCTTGGGAGACAAAATTGGAATCACAAGCCTCTAGCATTAGCTTATGACGGTCTAACACTCCATGGCAATCCTTCAAAACCTGATGCATAAACCATCAAACCAGTTTAGACGTATCACTGTATACACGTGGAATGTCATGTAGCAATGCCATGGTATAAATACAATCTATATCCCACCATATAAATATCGATCCACAATGAGTGAACACTCTCAATAGTTCATTGGCATGAATTGAAGGGATAAATGCATTTTAGAAAATCTAAAAAAAAATAAAGCATGTGGAGGGAAATAGCAACAGAGCCCCCATCAGCCCAAGCATGGCCAATTGACACCTCAAAATCTGATCAATGGCATAACTGGATCATTGCACATGTTCAGTGTTACCTTCTCAAATGCTCCTTCTCCTGAAAGATTCAGATAGCTGCCTCTGCAAACTTGACTACCACACAAACAAACCGAAGCTTCATATTCTTCCTTGCTCTGCAACAAATGAAAGTGTTAAATAGTCGAGATACTTTAATAGGAAAAAATGTTTCTTTGGCATACTGCACACCTCTGTCACAGAGTTGTAATCAAAGGTGATTTCTTCACCATAACCAATTGGTCCTAGAGAATAAATACCAATCTGGTATTGACCATCAACAGCTGTAACTCTGTCTCACAATAATAAACAGTTAAAACAGACATTTCGAGACAACATCAGCACAAGATTTCAGAATAAATATCACATCCACCACACAATAAAAATTAAGTTGAAAAAAAAAGGAAAAAAGAAAACGAAGTAATCTTAAAAATTTGCTATAAACAAGATATTTATATCAGGCCAACCATTATACAAGTCCAAAGAGGCATTAACAAAGTTACATGAAGAAAGATAAAAAAACCAGACATGGGACATCTTGCATAATTCTAAAGATTGTCCTTGATATTAATATAAAGGTTTCTATTAGCAAGAAGATTGCACATCATTCAGTGTGTTGTGCTGAATTCTAAAATTTTGTGTGATTGAACATGAGATGTGGGGACTTGAAGCATGCTCAGTGGTCGTTCGACCAGATGTTGAAGAGTGTGGTAATATGGAATGTGAGAATAGTAAGACTTTGCATCCATGATTTTGGAGTTCTACACACTAGAAAAACAAAATGACCTTTCTATTAAAGAAAGGATTTATACAAAGCAAAACGGCAAGAAAAGATCCATACAGCTAGCCCAAATAATGGAACATATGACTGGTTTCCCGAAGGTTGCCACAGCAAACAACGACAAGAATAAAAGATGGAAGTGTCAGAACAAGTCCACATGATCATAACCAACTCCCTTTTATCTAAGAAAGAAGCAATTTTACTAATTTTCTTTCACTGAAACTATGGAGTCCACTAGAACCCTTGATTTTCTTAGGATAACAAAAATTCAAATGCAATTTAAAAAAATCGACAAATACCACCTGCATTTAAAAGTACAGGCTCAATTTGGATCTTCAGGATCTGTTAGATTGGTGCATTCATGTCACATATTATAACCATATCAAGAAAAAATAACCCCAAAAAAAATGCTATTTTTTATTGTGTCATTTGTACAGCATGTGCACAGCCCATTCTGACATAAGAACACGTTTCACTTTTGAATGCCAAATTCAGTCCCTCATTTGGCTAGTAAATTTGGACTTTAGCAAACAAATACAGTCTGAAATTTTAAATGCAAAATGGAATGCAGTTTCATAAGCATATAACCATGCTGATAATTAAAAATAGTACTTTTTAAAACATAAATAGACAGCTGGAGGAAGGTCCATAGAAGATATGGCTTACTTTGCTTCACAATTAGGCCGGCATGAGTGACAAATTCTGCTTGCATAATTTGCTTTGTGCATAGCATCAACAATAACAAGATCATACCCATCACGATCACCCTATTATACAAAAATAGAAATTAGCTATTTGGATGAAATGCGACAAACTAGTATTTAGCTTCAAAATGCATGTTAAGCAAATACTACCTTTGGTCTCTCCAGATATATGTTGTAAAATTCAGGTGCTGGTTCTTGACTATTTTTCTGCAAGGACCGTATACCATCTTGTTTTTCATACCATTTCCAGGCTGGATAAACCTGAAGTTAAACAAAATGAAACATCTCAGTTTGAGCAGCGAGATTCAAGTACAAATTGCCAGTCTTCCCAACAATTAATATTTGAGTAGAAACACAGTAACAAGGAAATTGTATTACTATTTCCTATTGCTATGATGTAGTAGTTCCAAAAATTT
Organism: Alpinia galanga; assembly: GCA_037177395.1. Taxonomy (NCBI): domain Eukaryota; kingdom Viridiplantae; phylum Streptophyta; class Magnoliopsida; order Zingiberales; family Zingiberaceae; genus Alpinia; species Alpinia galanga. The sequence continues at coordinate 7,641 of JBAMHZ010223700.1, read as the reverse complement.
CATTTTCTCTGCATGATCATTTTCTCTATAGCATTGTGAAAGGAAGGTTTATTTCACCAAAATAAAACAGTTGCATTATGCAAAACATTGTTATATTATATTAACACAAGTACAGATTTGAAATATTTAAACAAACCAAATGTTGTACCATTTGTGTACCATTGCATGTGAAACTAAACCAAGTGACCCAGATTATCATGTTTTTGACCATGCTACATGATCCTTTCTCATATAGAATATGGATAATTGTGAACGCTTAAAAGTGATCTACAGACATTCGCCTCACTAATTTTATGATATAATTACAAAATTATACTGCTATGTAAAAGAAGAAAACTAGAAAAGTAGTACCTCTCCTAAAAACTCAACGATAAAATCATCTTGCTCAAATCCTTCTTTCTTATCACAGACGACCCCAAGGCCCTGATAGAACAAATGAAAATGCCAAGATTAGCAAAATGGCAACCCCATCGAATTCAGTCCTACCTAGTATCGTGCAGCTGATTTGGAAGAAATACCTTTCTATAAGCAACATAATTATCATCAGGGCGGCTCCTTATAGCCTTTAGGATGGCCTGGCACATTTTCAGTGTTCGTCTATCGCCTTCTTCCTCTGCATTCATTTGCATTTCTTCTAAAACAGGTCGCAAAGCATAAACCATTGGAGCATTACCAGCACCAGTGAATTGTCTGACTTGCTTATTCAATGTCCGGAGAAGAGACTGGCAGAATAGTGCAGGTGGCATTAAAAATTTAATAAAGCAACAACACAAGGGAAAGAAGACTTTAAATGTAAACCATATAAATCCACCAGACCTCTTCTATAAATTTGTGTCTATCTGTAAGAACCCATTCTGGTTCATCTGGCATAGAATCCAGGAGGAGGTTATGTGTATAAGGATCAATTCCATATACTTCTTGCTCTATGACTTCAACTCCAAGAGACTTCCTGGGTTTGTATTCCTTAACCTCGGGAATTTGCATATCTGACTCCTCAATACCATTCTTTTGGGCTAATAGTTTCTCAGAATAATCATCAGGTAATGCAACTTGCATTTTCCTTTGTACTTCCTCCTCATCTGCTACAAGAAGATATTTGTCAATGATCTCATACTTTCTGGTAACAGGAGGGACAAAACCAGCTTTAGTCATGCGAGCACCCCATTCCCGGTCATCTATTGCCACTGACTCAATGGACTCCAATTTGCAGAACTCGTCTCCTCTTGACTCCCATGTTGAATTTCCTGAATGAACTTCCATGTCACTTTCTGTATCAGAAGCAGTACTTTCATCTTCAACCCTTTCATCTTCATCAGAGAAATCATTTTCATGCTCTTCTGATGTTTCACTTTCAGAATCCATGGCTCTCTTCTTTAGTTTGGAGAGACTCCTCTTAATTTCACGGTCAAATGCAGAAGATCTATTATCTGTTCCTCCATCGCCATAAAATGTACTCTTATTGGTGGCTTTCTTTTCACCCAAAGTTCTGCTTTGTTTCTTTTTGTATTTTTCAGATATATATGCTCCTGCATCAGAATTGTCTTTGCCTGCCTTTCCTATCTCATCTCTTTCACTGATCAACCTTGGGTTGTCCAATTTCTTTATCAATTGAAGGAAGGAAATGATAATTTTTTTCATGTCTCCATCATTCCGTCTATTTGATCTATGGAAATGTTCATTGTTCAGTTAAAATCTACTGTGGGGTACAAAATTCTATATGCACAATGTTTTTAAGTAATATGATAAACTAAGCAGACTTAATCTGAAACAGGTAATTTATAGCTACCAAGATTTACATAATGAGAAGACCATAAACACATTTAATGCTTCAAAACTTGTGAAAAGAAAAATCCACTATCTTACTTAAACACATCACGGCACATTCGACTAATATCATCCTTGATAGAGCTCAAGCCATGTCGAAGATAATAGCCACTCCTCATTCTATCTTCAATTTTTGAAATCTGAAACAGAAATCAAACACTAATATGATGTGGAAACATAATCCATATACAGGCATAACATGTTTATTGCGGATATAAAAAAGAAAGAAACAAATAAAATGCAAGAATCTAGGAAATACTTTGGGCATAAAGATTTCAGACTTGCTCCCTCTTATGATGCTCCTCAAACTATTGGCAATAAATTCCTCTATCTTTTTATAGCTATTCTCAGATTTTCTATGCAACCAGCGCCTCATCTGTGCATCCCTAGATAGAAGTTCTGAAGACCTTCTAGCATCAAGTAACTTGGGTCGCTTGTAAAAACCTTGCTTGAACTGGAGGCCCGATATATTGTTTCTATTGAAGGAATTAGGCTCGCCAATGCCAAAATTTCCTAGATCATCAGAATCATCCAGATAACCATTCAACAACCGGTACGTTCTTGATAATGAGTAATTAATTTCTGTTATCTGCCTTAGGCTTCTTGTTTTTGAATAAGATTCCTCAAGATTTTTACTTTTAGCTGAACCTGATCTTCTTATCCACATAATGTTTGGATAGTTAATTTGTAGTTCTTTAAACTGACAGCATCCGCTGATGTCAACAAAAGATATGTGTGGAAACAACTGGAGCACCTCTTCAACAGCACTGGCAGTAACATTGACACAGCCCATTAAGCTGATGGACGTAAGGTTTTTCCTGTCACAACCACCCTGTGAGGCCATCCAAAATTAGTATTTACCAATTAGATAAACCAGGTTAGTTTAAATAAACTGTAAGTAAACATACCATAAGCAAGCGGTAGACAGCATCTGTGCACTTTGGTCCAACAGAGGACAAATCAACATGTTTGCAAATATTTCTGTAAAAATTTACCAACGTATTCCAATGTTTACATGTCGAAGCAGAGTAGACAAGAGACTTCATATCACTCTTTAGGAAGTGAAAGATCCTAGCAAGAATGCGCCCATTCAACAGACCCCAATTTTCATTCTCTGCCTGTGAAGTAGTAACAAGATCTGCAAAGACATCATATTCACCACATAACTCCTCAAATGAGCAGTCAAACTTCTCAGTGGGAATTACAGCCTCCCCCATTTCAGAGTCCTCATCACTATCTCCAATGAGTAATCGAGCTCTTTTTCCATCATGATACAATGCATCCTCTGCATAAGAGCATAGGATAAGTAAACAAAATCGGGAGCTAAGGATCTTATCCTACCATTGGATTCTATTCAAGGAACAAAAAAACAAGAGACTGATACCATATGTAGGAGCAAGTAAAATCCGAGACTAATACTATATGTAGGAACAAGTAAAACCAGAGACCAATACCATATGAAGGAACAAGTAAACTACCACTGAGTATACCATATGTAGGAAAAGATAAATCATGATTAGTCCTCTGGTATGTAAGTAGCACACCCATCAAATCATTGTAAAACAGAAATATTGACTGCCCAATTTAAAAAAAAAAACAGAGAAAATGCACAGCTATAAAAGAACGGGTGTAACTAAGAGGTGGATCCTCATGCGTTTTACAAGTCCATGTTTATAGCATAGTTGTGGAAAGAACTAGTCCAAATCAGGATCTGCACAAGGTATTCCTAGATCTACCAATGAATCAGAGAAGCTTCTGAGGCACGGTAGAATAAAGTTAGAAAAGGCCAGAAATACCTCCTATCTAACAGATTCTGTTCGAAGTACAAGAATGCAAAAGCTGTCATTGACCTTTTTTTTTTTTTTTTTGCCTTTTTTTTTTCTTTTTGAAGGCTTGGTGATAGTAGATTCTCTGAGACAGTTAAGGGAACATGCATGAATTGCAGAAATGATGAAAACTCGCCATTGAGATTGACAATTGACAGAGCTAAATGCAGGTGTGACAGAATTTAACAGTGTAGCTCCAACAAAGATTGAGGATAAGCAGCTAAGGAATGCGCAAGCACTTGATGCTGAAACGAAGAAGTGTACTATGTAATTTTAGGATTAAGGTATGAACTACTAATTAATAAGACTTTGCTCATAGAAAGTATCAAAAACCAAAAAGAGGGAAGGAGAAATGGCACAAGGAACTAGGCAACAGTGGTATTTCATTCGGTTCAACATTTAGAAATGCTTGAATCTGCCAGAGGCTTAGCCAATGTGAATAAGACGGAACTGACAAGAAATTGGACCAACTTGAGAAAGTTTCTTGAATTGAGCAAAATTGCTACTACACTTATCACATTATGCCATTAGATCAGACCAATGGAAATTCAAATCTTTGTTGAAGATTACAGGAGTTCCTATACTTGCATTCAAAAGCAAATAGGTCTCCACCAATGTTGTTATGGAGAACGGGTGAATCTTGACGTTGGAACCTGATATATCAAAGGTGAAGATATCTCAACCAACAATGTCACAGAGGAAGAGTGAATTAGTCATTATGAAGCCTAACTCTTGAGGGAAATGGAGAAGAAACACAGCTGGTGAAGAAAACATCAAGCAAGTAATATTGTATAGTAGTATATAGTATTTAGTGCATATGTTGACTTTGGCTGCCATGAAATACTAGAAGCAGGTAGCAAGTGCAAGTGAAAAAGGGATTATAGAGTATTTTAATATATACAATCCACAGTACTTAACAAATTCACCTAATACAAATATTTTCACAACTCAGATTATTAGGTTTTAGTTAATAAAAAATAGAAATGACCTCTCTATACATAATAAATTATCTGAATAATCAGTATATTAAAATAATAAAAAAATGTTACAAAATATCATATATTCAGAATTTAAAAAACTCACGGAAAATTTATAAAATTATATATTTAATAGTACTAATTGCTGAACAAGTATTCAAATAATAAAAATGTTTTAAAAAAAGTAATGCAATTCAAGATACATAATGTTTTTATGTGCTTCTATATGGTGAGATCACTAATATGTTCATTCCTATCACTAAATAAAATAAATACAATATAATATTAAACATATAAAAATTATGGAATTGAAGATAGTTTTATCACTAGTATTCGTCAAAATAAAGCATTGGATGATATTGTGCAAGTTTGGATTACTTACCAATCTATATCATTGTATTCACATTATGATTATAAATTTTAAACTAATTTTAGCAACTGATTTCCTGATCAATCCTATCAATATGGTATTGAACTTTTAGTGTGTGCAATCATATAAAGTGCCTAATGTCTTCACAGCCAATGGGAAATTCAATTCATGCTCAGATGTATGAGGAATTGTACATGCTCAGATGTATGAGGAATTGTACAGAATAGAGAACAGAGGATGAGCATACCATCCAAAGCATTAATGAGAAACAAACCTGATTTCCAGATAGTATCCCTTGACAAATCATGAGCTAAAACAGCAGAGCTTTTTGTGATAGATGAGTTAAATGGAAAATGTTTATCCATTTCCTTCTTTGGTTGCTTCGCAATTATCCATGGATCCAAAACCTCATTGATAGCAGCAGCAAACTCCCGGTTCTTATATGACCTCATGACAAGTTCATGCAGCTTACCACGTGTAAACCCAACAAATTGAGGGTACGAGCTATGAAGTGAATGAGAAGCACTACTAGCACTGTTCAGCAATGACTGCTCAAGAGTCGAACAACCTTTTTCAGCGGATCTGCCTGCCCCATTTTCAGTATTTATAGTTTCAGAAAATTTCAGTTTTTTAGTAATTGGAAGCCAAGTATTGTCATTCTTCCTAAAGACACTGCTATGCTCCAATATGCTACCTTTACCAACTAACTCTTGCAATTCCAAATATGAGAAAGGTCCATGTTCACAACCAGCACCATCTAGATAGAACCAATCACCCACATCAATAGATAAATCATCGACGGTACAAATCCTATCCCTGGGAACGGTGAGCACAGTATGGCATCGTTGCAGAATTTGTAAGTCATGTTCATGTGACTTCTTTGACCGAGAGGAACCTTCACGAAGAGAATTCCTTTCACTACTAGAGTGTGATCGTGAAGATCTTGAAGGGTGCAGTTCAATGCTTTTAACCTTTCCAGAAGGTTCTGAAATAACATGATCCTTTACTACACAGGCATTTATCCGGACGACGGGAAGAATTATACCCTTTGTACCCCTAGGAGGCAAAGGTTTAGTTTGGACTGATCTGCTACTAGCTACATTTTTACTTTGGTCATTGTTGTTGTCGCTATTATCATCTGCTGATGAAAAACTCCAAACTGGCAGATCAAGCCTTTTACTCCGGGAAGGATAATAAAGATCTTCCTTCCTTTGCCGACGAGGATCCTCAATCCCAGACTTTGGCATCTGACAAAGAGGATAACCTTCATTGATGACAAGTTTCCGTCTGTAAGATCTCTCAAGATTAACCTCATCATTCCTCTTCCAGTCACCACCTTTGCAAGACCACCTCCCAGCAAACCAATCACTATGGCTACCACCAGGAACAAAATAATCCATCTCTGAAGATGCAAATACTGGCCTGATTTCAGTAGCTTCTATTGAGAAGTTTTCTGGATCTCTAGCAACTTCATTTCTTGGATACGTGAATGGTGTTTGAGCCTTGAATCTTGAGAAACCTACAAGCCACGCATAGATAATAAAAATAATTAAATGAATAAATCGAACATGAAGAGACAGTCTACTTATTGCAGTTTGGATGTCATTAGTCTTCCAAGAAATTCAGAGTCAAAAGTGTAAAGGGCGACAAATTCTGTTAACCATAAAAAAGTTCAATAAAAATGAGATAACATTTTCCCATCTTCCAAAAAGAGGGAGGGGAAGATGGCCAGCCACAAGCCTATATTGGAAAAGACTAGAGAATCACAAGTCAATTCTTGCATATTCAAACTACAGCATATTGAAAGAGAGGTTCTTCATATGTGTTTATTTTGTCATAATAGACATGAAGGTAGGAATATATAATACCTTCAGATTGACCCCAGTTCTCCCAGTCCACATGCTGAAATGGTGCATTCAGAGCTTCTGCAAGATTGTGAAATTTCACAAGACAGAAACAAAATTAGAATAAACCTTTAACATAAAATAGTAGTTTATCACCATTCATAAAAGAAAGATATTTGATCAGCTTGAATCTTTTCTAGTATAAATTTTTCTTCTTGCAAATATGTAGAATCTGCATAGGCATGGGCAAAAACAGGCCTAACCTTGCATTTATAAATAAAGGTTTTCAGATGAAATAAAAAAACGGAATAATAAAATTACCTCCAATAATCTCGAGCTCCTTTCCATCTATAATATTGTATCCATCCAACAACATTTTCACCCTCTCATCTATATGATAATCTTGGATAAATTCTGGTAAAATTGAAGGTTCATCTGTAAGAAGTTCTTGTTGCAGAGGCATAGAACTGGATGTTTCCTGATAAAGAACTGCAGCATCCACTAATAAATTCCCTGGGGCTTCTGGAGGATTTACCATCTGGGTTACAACATCGGAAACAAAGGAGGGAATGTTCAATGGCACCAAGGGGGAAACTGCATTCTCAACAGTAACCCATCTATCACTGTCAGCATGCTTTATCAGATGATCAGAAAGGAGGACTCCGTCATCCACTAGCCGTTTGAGATCAACCAATTTTGAGGGCCCTTGTTCAGTACCAAAATGATCAAGATAAAACCATTTCCATGCGTCAATATCAGTTGAGCTGGGGTCACGTGGTGGAGTGTCTGATATATCCATA
>JBAMHZ010223594.1:0-14065 GCA_037177395.1 Alpinia galanga | reverse complement strand
ATAAGGGAATAGTATGAATTTGAAATTACAAAATCAAAATTATTTGTAACGATGGCTTTGTTAAAACTAAAGGCTAACTAAGTGTTGAATGCTGTCAAAGTTTGAGCCTAAGTGATTGCCCAAGTGGGATGCACAAAGCCAAGTTGCCCGAGTGCTGCCCAAATTGTCTGAGTACCGAGTCAATTGAATGTCGAGAGTCGATTCAATCGAGTATCCAAGTGTTGAGTGGGTTAAGTGTCAAGTCAGTAGAGCAGTCGACTACCAAGTGATGAGGCCAAGTGTTGAGTCGATCGAGAGGCTGAGAGTCAACTATCAAGTGTCGAGAGTTTTGAGTGTGCTGACAACTGAGCTTAGAATTGATTGTTCGGATGCCAACTATTGTCAAGTTGAGGCCAATTGGTTGGGAAGCAAGGCTAAATGCTCAGGAGCTGAGGTCGAGTACTCAAGAAGTAATGCCTAGTCTAAGTGGGAGTGATCGAACATTTGAGTGTTAACTACTGAGTTTGAGTGATTCAATTCGAATGAGAAATTATTAAGGCTTATGTTTAACACAATTTCTTTAAAAAAATATTCATCCCCTTTGATAGCGCTTCAAGTTTACAATGAACGTTTGTTTTCTAGCATACTATGGTAGACCACGATCACAATCAAAGTATGGGTTGGCAAAAGCAAACTAAATTTGTACTTGAATGCTATCACGGGAAGCTATCGAGCAAAGTGCATAGTAGAAATAAGGAAAACGAAGGTGGATGGACTATTTGCCTCTGCGTCTGTTCTTTTTACTAGAGGTCACAACCTCTTTATATAGGAGCTTCGACCTTTGGTAGCATTGAATGGTTGAATAAAGGTCATCTGTTGTTTTTACTTGCCCGACTCAAATCAACGATCGCTAACCATTAATGGTCAACTGTTTTTGTCCAGGCATTTATAGATATGACATTAACTTCAAACCATTTCAGGCTTGATAGTTAATGAATCCATTGCATTTGAGAGCAGATAAGAAAAAATTAATTCGGGTGACAAAATGTGAGTTGATTTGCTTTGATAATTTAAGCCTTGATCAGTCTAACATTCAAAGTGCATAGGTCGTGTTTGCACATAAGTTATCTGGATTCTGTGCAATTCAAGCTTTGGATTTGCACCCCATATTGGCATGAGCGTGAGAGAGACCCTCTTCACATACACATTCATAATATTTAAAATTGTTATTCAATATAAACAAATTTCAATGCTATAAAACTTTTAATGTTGGAAAATGTAAATGAAAAAAGAGGTGGAATATATGGAGGAGACTCCATTGTCTATGGGACTTTAGTCCCACATTGAAAGTTTTAAGGCTTGATTGTTGTTTATATTATTTCACAAGCATATATACTGTGAACAAATGTATGAGGAGAGGCTCTCTCTCATGCGTGGGTGTGCAAGAGGGTGTAAATCCAGGGGCCATGATTGCACTGAATCAAGTTGACTCATGTACGAGCATGACCTACGCGTTAATGAACCAACATTTTATCATCCGAGTTATTTTTTGCTCAATTATAATGGATGTATTAATGTGATTAATAAGAATTTGTATTATTGTCTGAAACTTCTGACATTTCACTGCTAACAAATAAAAGTAATTAATAACTTTTATTCGGCCAACCATGGGGTAAGACTCCTATAAAATGAGCTTAGGTCTTGAGCAGAAAGAATAATCATAATCTTTCCACCTGCTTTCCTCCTCTCTCTTACTCTCCATCGAGTACCTCTTTTCACTCAACAAAACTATTGTGATAGCACTGGGGAGCTACTCAATCCGTCATGACCATCAGTGCTTGGTGGGTATAACGGTTTGTCATTATATCCTGGGAAACAAACGACCCATAAGAACTTCGAAGTACCATGGAGGTAGAGCAAATATGTTTTAAGGAATCTGCATTAAACACAAACCTTCGCTCCTTAGTTTCTAAGCAATCTGCTCGGGCACTCGGTAGTTCAGCACTCGGCCTTAATGACCCAACTCGGCAGCTCGGGTAGTCACCTCTTAATAGCTCGCCCACTCGCCGCTCACCACTCAACTCGACCACTCAGTAGCTCAACACTTGGCCTCGGTAGTTCAGGTATTAGGACACGATAGCTCAGCTTGACCTAACCAAGTTCACTGAGTTGAACTTCAAACAGTGGCAACAAAAGATGCTCTTTTAGCTAACCATGCTGAATCTGACTCGGTTCTTGACTGAGAAATCTCCCAAGCCAGCTAAGGATGCAACTGATGTCCAGACCATTAGTACAACAGAGGTGTAGACTCATTCTGAGTTCTTATACCGAAACTACATCTTCATCTGTCTTGCAAACTCATTGTATGCTATGTATAGCCCGAAGAGACTAAGGAATTGTGGGAGTCCCTAGATAAGAAGTACAAGATGTAGGTGTTAGAGTGAGCCATAAGAGTCAACATGAGATGATTAATTTGGGACTTTGTATCATATTTTAGATTAATAAAGGAAACATTTTGTGTTTATTATATTTATTATATATGTGAAAATTAGATTAATTAAATATAATAAAGTCATAGAGTGGTTAGTTTTGTTCTATGGGATATTAATTGCTTGAATTGATTATGAGAGACTATGGTTATATAAACACTACTCTTAATTATCTTTTGTCAAATACTAATATACAAGGGCAATATTAATGCATTAAAACTAGCATGTAGGTTAACTGATGCTCACAAGTTATAGATATGAGATATCAAGTTAACACATGAGTATGTATTAGAAAATATGTACTAGATTGATCTGCCATGAGAATATTTCATGGATTATTATATGAGTATCATAAACATTCTCACAGTGACTATTAATGTAAATAGTCCTCTGTTCTGAAGTCATCATAGTTTCCTACATAATGAGTTGTGCATTTTAGTATCGACAAACGTCACTTGTAACGAGGTTGATTATAAAGTTGTTCACTATGTATACAATAAGTTATGCAGAGGGATGTGAGTGATATAGATAGAATTTATCCCTTCTATATAACGGATGTAATGTCTATGGGCCCCTTGATTAAGTAGAACTACTAAAATGCATGGTCATGCTCAAATAAGTCAGTATGAGATATTAAACTTATTTTGTTAATTACACTTAGAGATCAAGAAACACATACATTGATGAGAGGATGACAGAATCTATGTCTCTCAAATCAATCTAAATGTCAAGGACAAAAGGACTAAATTATATAATAAAATAGTCATAGATAGGTTATGTTGATTCTACGACATTCTCGTCACTTAGATAGTAATGATGCAATGCTAGATGTCACTCATTGTTTGTATCTTTAAAATGAGATTTTAGAGTCACTGTCAACATTACGAGAACCCATTGGGTCACACACAGAGAGTGCATCAATTTTAAAGTTTATTTTATTTTAGTATGACTAAAATAAAGTGGGTCTAAGTTTTAAGTTTGAAATTAGTTTTGGATCTTAAAATTGTTAGATTAATGGGTTAATCTAATTAGATCATAAACTTATGGATTACTAGATTAATCTAATTGGATTTTAAACTTATTGGATTAATGGATTAATTCAATATGCGTTTGACTTTATTTCGCTTGATTTTTTTTTCAAACAAGCCCAGACCAAATAAAGCCCACAGTTTACATGCACATTTTAAATATATATGGATATGCATGAAAAAAATCATATTAGATATGATTTGGAGGTTAAATAAATTAATAACACTATCTTATCTAATAAGATTGTGTAAGATTGCGTCAACCCTAAAAGTTAGGATTTTTTTATCTCTCCTTATATATAGTAGCTAGCACTATGGTGTGAGTAATGTATGACTCCAATTGTGTTTGTGAGACGGATGGTAGTTGTACTCGTGTGGATACCGTAGGGGTGTGAATGTTTGATCGCGTAGAGGTCGACTTAATCCATCAAATCAGCAAAAGGATTTGCACTTTTAGAGGTAATACTCTAAACGAACAAATAATATGAATTCACATGGATCTCTAGTGGGTTCTCTTTTGCTGTGTTTTATGTTTAATTTTGCTACAGTAATTTTCAACATAATTTTCTAAAACAATATGAAGTTCATAGTTGGAAACTAGGCTCTTCATCCACCATTGAATTAGAAGTTATTTAATCATTACTCTTCTCGGTAATCTTGTTACCTTAAGGGATACACTCATGGATGACCTTTCAGTTCTTAACTGAATTGAACTTCTCAAACGAGCTCTCTATGTCATTCCTCAGCTCCTTTGTGGTTGAAAAGTTTAGTCATATTAGATATGATAGACAAGGTTTTAAAGGATTGCCCCATGCTACAATTTCAATCTTTAATAGGAATGATGCAATTTCAGGACTGTACCATGTGAAGAGCTGGCATGCTGAGAATTTTAATCTATAATCCACTTCTACTTAGTTTGATTAGTTCTGAATATAAGCCTACAAAAATTTAAAATTCATTTGAATTAAAATTTTAGAGTAACTAGTTATCAATGAATATCTCAGTTCATTATTATATCTTTCTAATACTAAAATGAATATTAGTTTTTATGACATTATAATTTCTTAGACCCATATTAATGGTACTCCCTAGATGTCTAGTACTAAGATTGATTTCTGCACATGTTCATAAATATATCTCGGTTAAGCACAAAGAGTTGAAATAACATAATTAAAAATGAAATAATTATAGGTACAAGATATGAGTTGAAATATATCTTAGTTTATTCAGATCTTGTGTCATTCCTCTTTACTACTGCTAATACTGTAGTTGATGCATCTCCTTTTATGCTATGTTTACTTGAGAGGAAGGTAGCGCAAATAGCGGGAAGGGAAGAGGGGAAGCAATTATTTTCCTTGTTTGGTTTGGTAGAGGTATAGAAATTAAAAGGGGAACAATTTGGCCCCTTTTTCCCCGCTTTGACTTCCTTCTAAAAGTGGGTGGAAGAGGACAAAAATAGTGAAAAATATTGAAAAGATTAGTAGAACTTGCATGCCTTGGAAATGATAGATTCAAAGCACGAAAGTTATCATTTTCTTTCATTTTCAAATAGACAAAACAAAGGAAATCGCTTTTCCTTTCCCTTTCTTCCTTCCCATCTTCCCTCCTTGACACCCTTTCTTTTCTCTCTTCTTTCCTTAAAGTAAGATAGTATTAGTGTTTCAGCTAAGCCACATGACTAACAAATGGAATAGAAGAATGAACCATGGGAAGAAAAATCTTCTTATAACCATTGAGTGGTGCTTCTCTTCCTACCTTCTTTTAGTGTTTATCTCCTACTCATGATCGACGAACATAATCTGAGTATGTGGAAGAGAATCATTTTGTCTTAGACAATTATACACCCTATTAACTGATATGCACTTTATCTCAATGGGTAACCTTGAAATTTTCTTTGCATGTGTAAACATAGTGGTATTTACCTGTGCCGACACAATATTCAGAGAACGAAATGATATCTTTCTCCTTTTGGTTGTGCCAACTGATACTTATCAATACTTGAAACCATGATAACAACCCATTATATATTGATAGAATATAAACTATTATACTGTAATATTATAATGGTATTTTATATTACTCTTTGTGGTTAATATTTTATTCATACAGGAATTAAGACATCTCATAATTCGGAACACACCCTTAGTTTTTTGTAACGAAACCATTATGTGATAGATAGCCAGCCATCCTCTAGCCAACTTGTCCTTGGATGAGTTGAGTGCTACACTATTCTGAATTCATTTCACTAAAGTCCTTTTTCTCTGAAAATATTAGATTTACATGTTGTAACTGCTCTTAGGTCCCAGTCCTTTGTTGTTGCTTAGAACATGTTTATGGGAAGTAGATGCAGCTAGAAGGGAGACTATTGCAAAGAATTGCATAAATGGTACCTTGTTTATTGAAGTTAATAATTAACAGTTGGGTGATTTAATAAAGACATGTTCCCAGTGCAGATTTCACATTTAGAGTGCCAAGCTAATTATTTAGTTTTTGTATCTATTTATTTTGCTCTTTTACAGTAATATTATCCTCGTATTGATACTGGGAGCTTTTATTTTTATTTTTTCACTGATGTCATGACAGAATTTTTTGATTGGTTTTTTTCATTAAGCTTGCAAGTAGCTATGATCCAAAGTTTGGTGGTTTTGGTACTGCTCCAAAATTTCCTAGGCCAGTGGAAGTTTGTATTATGCTTTATGAGTCAAGGAAGCTTATGGAGGAAGGTCGGCAAAGTGATGCTAATAAAAATATGGAGATGGTTTGCAATACTTTGCAATGCATGGCTAGAGGTGGAATCCATGATCATATTGGAGGTGGATTTCACAGGTATAGTGTGGATGAACGTTGGCATGGTAAGAGTTCAACAATTAGTTTTTGTGGTTTCTCTTATAATGTTAGCAAGCTATAAATGTGCGAATCTTATAGAAATTAGAAAATACTAATAAAATCACTGCTTGCTAATGGAGATTTGAAAATCAGTTAGAATTTTCCAAAGAAAATAAAAAGGTTATACATAATATAACAGCCCATTTTAGCCCCCCATCATTTCATATTGGTTATGCATCTTATACCTCTAGTTAATTCTATGCAAAACTGTATGACGCATATTAGTAAGTTTTGAATCATCTTTAATTGCAACAAAGATTTTTTTTGGACGACTTCGTCCTCTTATGTATAAAACTCTAACCAATCAACATGTCTAATTGTAGAACTTTTGCTTTTCTTTAACATGTCCTACCATCGTAACCTGGTTTGTCATTTTATCATCTATCCGTACTATGTATAATTGTTCCTTGATTGTCATATTTTGGATTTTTTTTCTCTTCTAATAACTCTGTATTCCTTAATTTTCTTTATCATCAACTAAAACATCAGCATGTTTAACTGCAAGCCATATATAAACAAAAGGAGCATGCAGAGTGTCGGCCATTGGAATCATCAGGAGATTGTAGTGGCGTGGCCATCTTTGTATCTTAAGTTTAACCCTGCTTAAGGTCAATCCACCAATGATTGTCTGGAATCAAAATAAAACAATAATCAACTACTAATATCCTAACAGAACAGAACATAAACAAAATAAACCATGTATCTCTATTGGGTGAACTAAAAAACCAACTAACATAATACTGCTAACTTGACCAATACTCTTTAACTTTGAAGCAAGAGCAAAGAATGAGGATGAGAAAATGCCACTACAGCTATACTAATGCGATTGTTTGTGAATGGTTCAGAACTTCAGATATCTGAATAAATCCTATGGTTATGGCTACTATGAGTTCCCACAGCTACTCTCATCATAGTGACTTCAACCCTACCTTAGTCAAATCTGATCAGATCAACTTTTAATCGCCCGAGCTCAGTGTTGTCTGTCCCCACCCCCCACATCCGTTGCCACCAATGCAGTCCGAGATCATTAAACAAATCTAATCAAAGCATTTTAGGTTAAGCTCATTTCAAGTTGATCAATTCCTAATTAAATTCTGGATCTGACAGTTAGAGGTGGTTCAGAATATTGAAAGATACTACCAGTGACGACGAATAACAGTGATAACATCATTTCTGTTTCTTTTCTTTTGAGGAAAAGGTGTTCAATATATCAAAGGTTAATGAAGTCCCAGTATGTGAAAAAAAAGCATCAGAAAACACACAGTGCATTACCATTTAGTATCAACTGAACAAATAAGGAAATAGAGTATATTCCCACCATGCTGGAGTCCATATTGAAGTAGTAGAGTACCTGTTAGGCTGTCACTATGGTATCTTCCAAATGGATATAAAACCATGTGCTAGAGTCAACTATTGATACTTATCTTCTCTTCCTCTTACCAGAAACTGATTTGTTTGTATTCAGTTGGTTTCTACACCATGCTATCAATAATGACTTCTTTAAGCATGCGCTGTCATTTCCTAGTTTAAACAGTGTACAATTTCCATGCTATGCAGTTCCGCATTTTGAGAAGATGTTGTACGATCATGGTCAGATTGCTAATGCCTATTTAGATACATTTTCAATCACAAAGGACACTTACTACTCATCTGTTGCTCATGATATTTTGGATTATTTGAGGAGAGATATGATTGGAGATGCTGGTGAAATTTATTCTGCGGAGGACGCTGATAGTGCAGAATATCATGGTGCTACAAGAAGGAAGGAAGGATCTTTTTATATCTGGACAAATCAGGAGGTTTGTTTTCTCTTTCATGTAGTCATTGATAGTTTATAATGACTTGACAAAATATTATCTGACATTCCGACTAGCAAATGACTGGTTATACTCAAATATCCATAGATAAAGTTCCTGAATGGATCAGAACCTCAAATAACAAGTATTTGTGATTTGGATCTGGAGTTCAGCAAAGCACAAACAATACAATTAATACATTAGTTTATCTAGCACAAGCTATATATGCCAATTGTTGCAAAACATTCATCCATGAACATAACTTAAGATCTGGTGTGAGATTGACATCTTACAATATGATTGATAGTTTCAAGAGAGAAAAAATATGAAACAAGCTAGTATCATATGTTTCTATCATATTAAATTGACCAATTCTTATGTTCATTTAGGAGATTGCTTAATGTATCTTCTGTCATTGTCTTCCTCTTATATCATTAATGTTCTTAATTTTTGTGATGTAGATTGAAGAGATTCTTGGAGAACATGCAAATTTGTTTAAAGATCATTACTACATAAAACCATCTGGAAATTGTGATCTTTCTCCAATGAGTGATCCTCATGATGAATTTAAGGGAAAAAATGTTCTAATAGTAAGAAAAGCTGTTCCTTCCATGGCATCCAAATGGGGCAAGTCTATAGATGAATACAATCAGATTTTGGAAGAATGCCGTAAAAAATTATATGATGCAAGGTCAAAACGGCCAAGACCACATTTGGATGACAAGGTCTTTTACTTCTGTTCTTATGCATAAAACATTCCTTATTTTTGGAAGATTAGTATTAACAAGGCTTCTTAATGAGCCAATTGCTTCTCCAGGTAATTGTATCATGGAATGGGCTGGCAATTTCTTCTTTTGCAAGAGCTTCTAAAATTCTCAAAGCAGAACCCAAGGAAACTCAATGTTATTTTCCGGCAGTGGGATGTGATGTAAGCTTGATCCATTCTTGTTATTTCTGTTGCAATGGTTATTCCAGCAATTTTTTCAGGACAAATATTTCTGTTCTCTGTCTAAAATTAAATTCTTCTGTTATTATTTTGTATGATTTCAATCAAATGTAATTGTAATAAATAATCTTAGTTTCGTAGAGACTACAATGTAGAAATCCCTAGCTTTAGTGACAAGTACTTCTCTATACTTGCAATGGAGATAGCATTGGTAGGCATTTCATCTTCCATATCCTTTCAAAGAAAGCATGATGCAACAGGATTTTCTGTTAATCGTAACAAGTCTTGATAGATATCTAATGCTTTGATATCAAAGTTCGGATGCTGAAATAATTTTGATTGTTATGGCTTTAACTTGGATTCATTGTTGCTTAGCTTCTGAATACCTTATCCTCTAGATCCACACAGATTAACTGCACGATACTTGTACATATTATGAACCAGCTCAGATTCTTTGCTTGTCTAAAACAATAAAAAGTTACAAAAGGAAGTCTTATCAATCTAAAATATAGCTCCAAGTGCTGAAAATCAAAACTCATTAAAAGGGTTGATAGCATTTTTTTGTTGTTTGAACCATTTATTCTGGGTTACATGGTTTTTACAGAATATGTCTGAGTGCATCTGATTAATATACCTTCTGTTTATGGCCTTATTTGCAGTGTACAAAATGACAAATTATTTCATCTTGGTGCTTATGCCCAAAGATTAGATCTATATTTTATTTGTCGTCTACTTGCGTAGAAAATTGTGAGAATGCATCTGAATTCCATCGTGAAGCATGTTTTTTTTTGCTTTTAGAAGCTTAGCTTCTGCATATTGGATTATTCAATCTTGATGTTTACATCATGGGAAATTGATAAATGAAGTTTTAGCATCTGAATTATATCTGAGAGCGCATCACTCATCTTTGTTCCACTATCAAGGATATATGAACATATTTAGCAAAACTAATGCATTACTTGACCAGTATCTTGAATGGTGTGATGCTCATTTCTGGCATATTGTTTCCTTTTGCAGCCAAATGAGTACCTTGGAGTTGCAGAAAAAGCAGCATCCTTTATCAAGAGCAAACTGTATGATTCAAGTATTCACAGGCTGCAACATAGCTTTCGCAATGGTCCATCAAAAGCACCTGGCTTTCTTGATGATTATGCCTTCCTCATTTCTGGTTTGCTAGATCTTTATGAGTTTGGTGGTAGGACTGACTGGTTATCCTGGGCAATTGAGTTACAAGCTACACAGGCAAGCAAATAGTTGATTTTTTTTTTTTTTGCCTTGTTTATGATGCTTAATTATTTAATATACGTGACTCCTTTGCCAGGATGAATTGTTCCTGGACAAACAAGGAGGAGGTTACTATAATACTCCAGGGGAAGATCCTTCTGTCCTCCTCCGAGTAAAGGAAGATCATGACGGAGCAGAGCCATCTGGGAACTCAGTTTCAGCAATCAATCTGATAAGGTTGTCATCCATGGTTGCTAATGCAAGGTCTGACAATTATAGGAGGACAACAGAACATCTTCTGGTATGTTATTGCTTGGCATAATAGAAGATTCATGCTTCTGTAAATCTTGGCCCTGCTGATGGTGCATTAGAAAAAGGTTTATTCATTTATTACCAGTTCCATTTTAATTTTTCAGTGAAAGAATATCCATGTGATGGATAATTTCTTTATATCAATCCTTTGGTTGAGACCAAAAATGAAAATAATATTGCAAACAAGGTGGCATTTCCATTTCTCCATTTGAAAATGACTCCCCCTTGAACCCATATTCACTTGATATTGAATTTCTTTTATAATTCTATTTGGAGTAAATCTGTATGAAAAACAAAATACTGATCTGAGTACAGATTATATTTGGTAATGTTGTACGGTGAGCATGCTAGTTCTTAGATTGGATAAAAAGTCTAGCAATGAGGTGGCATTTGGTCTAAGGTAATCTTGTAGGATCATTGGCAAATTTGCAAGTTTTGAAATTCCTTTTTTTTTACTTCTATTTCTTGGTATTCTAAATCGTTAATGGCAAATTTAGATTATCCTATGGAGGGAAATCTATCAATGAATTACAAATTGGGAAGGAAAGGTGAAATATGAATTACAAATCGTTTTTACATCTCACAACTAAGGAGCCCATTTATTAAACATATCCGTTGTAGGAATATTACATTATCTTAGCTGCGACCTCTTTCATCTTTCTATTGATTCTAAACACTATTACTCTTCAGGCTGTTTTTGAAAAGAGGTTAAAAGATCAAAGCATTGCTGTCCCACTTATGTGTTGTGCCGCAGACATGCTCACTGTTCCATCAAGGAAGCAGGTCGTCTTGGTTGGTGATAAAGCATCTCCCGAGTTTGCCGACATGGTGGCTGCTGTTTTTGCATCATATGATCCCAACAGAACGGTAAATTCATTTTCACCATTTTTCTGTCAATATTGCTTATTTATGCTTATTATCTTGGAGGTGGTTAAGGGTGATATGTTTACTGGTATTTTTTCCCTAAAGGTTTTAATGGTAGAACTGTTGGGAATACTCTGGGAATCAAATGGTTATTGATCCAATTAGAATACTCTGGGTAACATTTATGCCTAAAGAGCCTGTAATTTGAGGAACAGTTTAATTCCCATTTAAAGAAACCCAAACCAAGGATGCTAAGTTTTAGCATTGCCGGCATGGGAGCTACTATTAAGTCCATTTCCTTTCATGGAACATAAAATTAAAGTAATCCGTATCGGTGTACTTCATTATCAATGTCTGCTTTAGTAGACTTCTCTGGGAGTATTAGAGCTTCCTTGTGGAACTACACTGCGAATAAGAATATCAGTCGATATATTTGAGTTACGATAAAAGTCTACTTTTTCTTCTTCTTGTTCTTCTTTATAGCTCTCTCTGGGAGTAATCATTAGACGAAAGTTTGAGATCAAAAATTTCAGGTGATCCAAATCGACCCCAACAACAGTGGGGAGATGGAATTCTGGGAGCACTACAACCCCAACGTTACTGAAATGGCGAAAGGAACTCCAAAAGATGAGCCAGTGGTAGCTCATGTGTGCCAGGACTTTGTGTGTAGTCCACCAGTCACCAGTGCCGATGGACTCCGAACCTTGCTCGCCAAAACTGCATCGGTTGCTTCGACCGCTTGATGCCTACAAACTTGTTGCGTAGATGTACCACTGCTGCTTCGACTATGTAATGCCCATCAGCCTCAGCCTTGTATGTAAACTTCACTGTGCAGAATGTTTTGGCTTGTCGATATAATTGGATAGTCCAATGATTCAAATGTAAAAGAAAAGAAAAGAAAAATGGGAAATGAAATGAGTCCCATGTGAAGTTCACATGCTGATCAAATGAAACTCCAATAAAATTCTTCATTCTGGGTGGATGTTCTTTTCCATCTAAAGGATCCTCCCACGTGACCTTCACGTGCACGGGATTGCGGCTTTTGGATTCTTAACTTAATGGGACGGAATAAATACTCGGAAATGACACCACTCTCCGCACCCTTTATATATTCCCACCTTAACCATTTTTTTAAAACGTTTCTATGCTTAACTTGGCTAATACTTTGATTAATTAGTTTAGATATTAAAGGACTTATGTAGTGGCTCTTAGAGATGGAGATGATAATTTTAATGGAGAGAATCATATTCTGAAATTAATGTTGCCACTACGATTCTACTTCTAATTTATGTGAATAGGAAGAATGAGAAAAATTATATAGCGAAGTACATGGTATATCATTCTTTATAAAATAAATAAACAAATAAATTCTAGATACAACCACGAGAGAAACGATTAACGGTGCATTTATTTCAAGGTCAATAGGGTTTCAAAATCGAGTGCATCTTTAACTCGCTCAATCCCTTATATATAATATATATATATATATATTTTACGCTGCTCAATCGTGTACGTCGCCGTCTTCGATTGTCAAATTCATCAGATTTCTCATTGTCGAGCTACTGTCAACACTATATCTCAGCCTCGAGCCCTAGGAGCAACGATGTCATCCAATTGGAGCCGAATTTCGGTCATCGTCTAATCGGAATCCGATCACAGTCCGGTCGAAATTCGGCTACAATTTGACCGGAATCCAACGGTACGAGGTTGATGTTAGTGATTTTCGGACAAAATTAATATGCATTCATTGTTGTCGCAAACCGGAATCTTATTGAATCACGGTCGGAATTCCATTGCAGTCCGGCCGAATTCCGACTGTAATTCGATCGAATTGTGACCACTAGCGTCGTGGCCTATGGCGATCGTAATTCGATTGGATTCCAGTCAAATTACGGTCGAAATTTGACTGCTGTCCAGTCAGACTGTGATCGTGCTGTTGGTGGCCGCGATTCAGTTGGACCCGCCCAATTGCGATCGCCAACTACTGTGGTGCTAGCGGCCATGATTTAGCTGAATTCTAACCGCGATTCAGACTGAATCCAGCTCCGATCGAATGACACGGTGCCTCTAGAGTTCAGGAGCTGGGCTATAGTGCGGACATTGATTTGATGGTGAGAAATCATATGAATTCGGCAATCGAAGATGGCGACGTACACAATCACACAAATTTCAATTGCGCAGCATAAAAAAATCACGAGTGCTCACAGTCACACAAATTTCAATTGCGCAGCATAAAAAAATCACGAGTGCTCATGGATGAGTTACGTAGGATTGAACTATAGTACTTATCCGATCAGACATTAGATAATAGAGGTATTCACGGGTGCTCATGGATGAATTGTGTAAGATATCATTCCTCATATATAGAAATGTTATCCAACACAACTCATCCGTGAGCACCTCCATTATCCACCATCTGATCCCCTAGAGTTCAAGGATTATACTATAGCGCTCACCCAATTGGACAATGGATAATGGAGGTGTTCACGGGTGCTTACGGATGAATTGTGTAGGAGATCATTCCTCTATTTATATATAGAG
>JBAMHZ010223488.1:0-14068 GCA_037177395.1 Alpinia galanga | reverse complement strand
TTAATGAAATATATAACTTTATGTGCATTAATAGTCCAATTATAATTTCAAATGTTGCACTTGTTATATATATGTGTTCAGTGATATAATAAATATGTCAGGCAGGCAGATTCATTTTCTCACATGAGTGACCAACTCCTTGGGTGGAGGTTAGATGGTTTCTAGCTATAAGAGGTTTTGAGAGAAACTCTGCTAGAATTTAAGTCGCCCTGATATGTGTTTAGGATGAGGTTATGTGTGACATGACCGACATGGATGTAGTCACATCCATGTTGCCTGTAAGCAGCCAGGTTTGAGATCTCATATATCACCTGCGATTTGTGATACTGTCTTTGAGAGACTTTCTCTGAGATATCTGGGTAAAGTCTTATGTGTAGACTGAGTCCCATATCTGCATAGTGTTAGAGAAATCTGACATATGCCTTTATGAGAAATGGTGAACAATACTATGGCACGTGTTTCATATCATGTATGATAAATCAACTAGGGAAAGTGGGAGTCATATTATTTGAGACAATGTATTAATATCCTCGAGCCCCACTGTGTGAGATTCGAGATCCTTTGGGTGGGATCTCTTGTACTCTTATTCCTTTTGATTGTTTCTTGAAGTTATAATTCAGTGTTTGCTACTTTAGTCTGTTTGCCGATGGCCTAGAAGATAAATTGAGGTCTGAGGGATAAGTTTAGGAAAGCAGCTGAGTTGTGGTTGATAGATTCCAGTTTGGGAAAAGAAAGACCAATTGACGCTACATGAGGATTTAATATTCATCGACTAGTCTTTTATGTTTATTCGTGGAGGGATTAAACAAATTAGTGAATATAATATCAAATATATTTTAGGGATTACTTTCGATGAGGAAATTAGCTCAATGGATGTAATAAGTCTTGGATCTAGGATACAACGAGTTTATATCTTATAATACAATGATGACTACTCAATCATCCTAACAAATAAATTGAGCAGTTTTTCTTTGCAGGTGTACTCGCATGTCGCATGATGTCCAATTCTGTGTGAAAGCCCAGTAGAATGATATGTGATGGATCGTATGAGATGTGATCTAGTGACGATTGCAGATATATGCCCTCATGTGCAAGTGAGATATGTTATTTCCTGCCCCAACGTGAGTAGGAAGTTATGCCCACTTAGGGCATGGGGATAATGGTGATCCCATTATCCCATATTCTCTTCTCCCTCCTCTATAAAAAAGGAGGGGTGACTTCTTCCTTGTGTGTGGGTGTAGAAAACTTCTTCTATGAGAAGTGTTGATGCTTCTTTCTTGTAAGAGAAATGATGCCGAAGAATACTTGAGTAGAAGCATAGAGGTGCCGTGGGGAGAATTTTCTTGTGTAAGACTTATGCATGAAGGTACGACTTACAAAGGCAGACAACTCTCGTCCTTGTTGAGTAGAACAAGGATCAATCGTCGTCACCAGGATTAGGGTTGAGACGTCGTAAAATTGCGGTGAAAGTTTGAGTTATCGTGATTTTCATCCCAACTGCGAGAGTTCTACAATGAGTTCATCACGAAGAACGGTGTATAGTTCCGGTGATTCAGACATCTACAGATTCAAAGTAAACTTATATTTTTCATAAATTTTTATATTTCATAAGTTCTACCTTGACATTGTAAGAAACAACTTAGAAGATATCACAAAGAAGAAGAAGAAAAGGCTGTTTAGACTGAGTGAATCACTCATTAATCGTATTTGGACCAATCTCCTTAGAATAAGTCAAATATAAAGCATACATGACAATTGAATATGCCTAAACAATGGTACTTTTAGATGATCGTGCAGAAATTAGGGCCATGTTAGTTGATCAAAAGAAAGTTGTCGTCCAAGCACTCAGTCAAAGGAAGGCAGGATAAAAAACACATTATTTCATCAAAATATTGCACTCACCATTGTTCGAGAAACCGAAGGTAACGCAGAAGCAAGCTGAAAACTTGGGCGGCTAGAACCAAATATCAGTAATGCTATAGCAACGAAATGGTTTTTGTTTTTTAAAAAAAAAAACTGAATCTCCTTTTCTCTCCTCGGGTCATTTCATTCCCTTCCTATCTAGGGTTAACAGAAACGCACCTGGGCAACGATATTGACTAGGTCGGAGCGCGCAAGGAGGAGGCGATCGACGGCGCCTTCATGTTGGTTTGTTTTCTTGGAATTGTTGTTGCTCTTCTTGCGCATCCGGAGGGTGCCGTGCTGCCCCCGACGTTCAATATGTCCCCGAGAGGTTTCCTCGGCACCGATTTCGCACGAATACTCTTCATCGTATTTGGCCGCCTCTCCCTGCTCCTTCCCAGCGAGTCGATCGGATGGAAGCGAGGACAATCTAGCGCTTCTTTTTCCGGCAGCGACGAAAGAGACCGGCGAGAAGGACGCGAGACTTCCCCAACGGATCTATTCCAGGTTTGGAAATTTTAATTTTTGTTCGTGGATTTTTAACAGTTATATTATTGGGGCCCGGCGTTTTGGAGATTGGTTACTCAGAGAAAGATTTCGATAAATTAACCTTATTATTAATATTACTGTTAAGAAATAAGAATAGTGTTCACAGCAAGAACAGTAAAGTGCATAGGCGATGCACAGTGCAGGAGCAGTTCATCCGCGAGATTCAAACCCAGACCGGACATGATACTCCTGCCTCAGATGCCGCCGCCGCCGCCGAATCTCTGTCGCCGACCAACTCGATCACTTTCTTCTTTCTTTCTTCCCTCCAATTCCCGAGCATATATATGAACATATCCCAATTAAACGTACGGGAAGAAGAAGAAGAAGAAAATTGTGATCTCGTAGTCAATCCCATTGGGAGAATTCACTGGCTTTGCTGATCTCCGCCTCCATCGCTTCCATCTGCGTCTCCAACTTCTTCAGCTTCTCGTTCATCCGGCTCAGCCGCTTCCTCGCCGCCTCGTCTGCAAAATCATATATAGATCCGACGGCTCTCCATTTCTAAGTCCCGTGAAAATTTTGATTTGCGCAGAGGAGGAAGGAGACGATATATAGCATACTGTATACGTACCGAAGCGGGCGACGAATTCGGAAACGGCCATGACGTGACCGGTCGCGTTGGTGACGGCGGAGGTGGATGCGGCGGCGGCGGTGGCGACGCCGTCGATAGCCTCCCGGGATACTGCCTGAGCCTTCCTGGACCCAACCTCCTCTTTCCTCGCCAACATGGGTGCAGGAGAAGAAGGTGGCCGGACTCCGAGGATAATTTGCCCTCCTCAGTCGTTGCCTGGCCGCCATTAATATATAACCGCAATTTTTCTCATTTTTCTTGGAGGAGGGGTTGGGGTTAGGGCGAATGACGGTGACAGATCTCGTCTCGTGTTGGATTGGTCAAGGTCAAAGTTTCTGAATTGGGTGACGTTTGACCGGCGGCTGTGCGCAGGGAGATCGAGTTGGTCAAAGATTCCACATTGTTCCGGGGAAGACTCAAAATAATGGTGGCCCTCAGTCCCTGTTCATTCAATCAATGATTTTTCAGGATTGGAACAGTCAAAGTACAGCAGCAGCAGCGAGCAGATTAATGTCATAATTAATGGCTTCCTTTCATTAGGGAAAGAAGGGCGTGGTCCAGCGGGAACGATGAAGTGAGATATCAGAAGTGGATCGAGGGAGCGTGCACGTATGGCTGCTACATAGTCAACTCGGCAGTCCAAGTCAAATGGATGCTGAGATAAGTCAACAAACTCCAGCTTCATCTCACGTGGTCGACCATCAAATTCGGTTAAAATTATGGTCGAACCGAAACATTAAAATATATATTTTAGAAGAATTTTATATATAAAAAATTAATACTATGAGAATAAAAAAAAAGTTTAAATTCAATTTCAGAGCAGGTTTGGTTTGAACAGGAGATAAAAAATTATTTCTCCAGGAACTTTTCTTCGTTGGTGGCCTCATCATTGTAAAACAAAGAATAAACATATTTAAAAAATAGATTATTTTTTATTCTTTTAAAATAGAATAGAGTGATTTTTTATTAGTAGGAAAATTTCTACAAATACATTATTATAAGTAGAGTTGAATTGAAAATATTTAAAAAATATGTCTTTCCTATGTTAATTTGGATTCCTTCATGATTTGGATTGTTTAGGATAATCATCATGTTTTGTATTTATTGACGTATGACTGCGATAAAATCTACGGAGTCAAGTCAAATCGATGCGGAGACAAGTCAGCAAACTCCAGCTTCATCTGATTTCAGCCATCAAATTCAGTTAGAAAATATGATTGAACCGAAATATTTCCCATGTCGGTTGGAATATAATTTAAAAATATAAAAAAAATTTAATATCAAAAGATTTCAGATAAAATTTATTTTTGCAGGAACTTTCCTTATATGGTGGGCCCCATCTTTGTAAAATAATAAATAAACAGATTAAAAAAATTCTATCAATACATTACTTTTTTTTAAAAAAATATTTTTTTATTAATCTAAAATAGAATAGAATAGAATAGAATAGAATAAAACTTTTCTTCTCTCTACCATAACCCCCCGCTTAAATCTCCTCACCGTCGGTGAGTCAACCGCAAGAGAGACAGTTCGCATGAGGCCCCTCACGACTACGAGCAAGTTGGCTTGTGGTCACAGCATCGACTGCGACGATCATCCGGTCGGCGAATAAATTCCGGAATCGACGGCTAAAATCTGCCGGCCCCCACGCACTCGATCTGCCTAAAGCTAACACGTGTGTCGCTGTGGCCGCTCCTTGCGACCGGCGGCTTCCGCGCATCTCCCCAATTTGTTCTCCGTACGATCGCTACCTTTCACTCCGTCGGGAACCTAACCCTAACGTCGACGACGGCCATTAAATAGGGACACGGTCGAAGCGGCGCCGACAACGAGAGGCGAGTGGCAGTGAGCGAGAGAAAAGAGGGAAACGGAGGAGCAGAGTTTGATCCGGTTGATGGAGAAGCGGGATGCTGCGCTGACGAGAGCGCCGAACCCGGCGATGTCTTACCGAGAGGACTGCTGGAGCGAGGGAGAAACCTCTGTGCTTGTAGATGCCTGGGGTGACCGCTACATTGAACTCAACCGTGGGAACCTCCGGCAGAAGCAATGGCAGGAAGTCGCCGGCGCCGTTAACTTCCGCCCCGGCGCCGGCCGCCGACTGCCTCGCACCGACGTCCAGTGCAAGAACCGGATCGACACGCTCAAGAAGAAATACAAGGTCGAGAAGTCCAAGGTTGTCGACGGGGGCGAGAGCCAGTGGCCCTTCTTCCCTCGCCTCGATGGTTTCATTGGATCTGCGCCACCGTCGAACTCCAAGAAGCAATCCGTGTCGCCACCGCCGCTCGCTCTTCCGATGCCTTTGCATCGGAAAGGCTCTGCCTTGGCCGTTGCCTCTGCAGTGCGACCGGCGGAGACGAAGAAGAAGCGCTCTGCTGCTGCTTCCACAGCTGTAGGCAACGCTTTCCTCAGGCGTGCTGCTGCTGCTGCGGCGGCGGCTGCTGCAGATGATGATGATGATGATGTTGACGATGGCGCAGAGCAGGAGGAAGAAGAGGGATCAGGCTCGCTATCAAGGTCGTCATCAAGGTCTGGTAGAGGATTTAAAAGGGAGAGGGAAGAAGAGGGTAGAGGCATTCGTGAACTTGCTAAGGCAATCATGAAGTTTGCTGAGATGTATGAGAGAGTGGAGGAGTCAAAGCAGAAACAGATGATTGAGCTGGAAAAGCAGCGGATGGAGTTTGCTAAGGCGTTGGAGTTCCAGAAGATGCAGATCATTGTGGATTCACAGGTGCAACTTGCCAAAATTAAGCGTGCAAAGCGATCTGATACTGGTAAGAGTTTTGGTCCGCTTGTATGTTTTGATGTTGACGTACTAAATCATCTTCTTCTTTTTTTCCCCTTGCTGTGAATTAAGACTAACTTTATTCATATCAGGAACCTGTCTAAGTTTTCCTTTGCACTGTTTTTATATTTTTTCTAAAAAATTCTTTGGCGCAATTATTGCTAGAATTAGCAATTTGGGTATGGGTCATTAGCATTTATTGTGCCTTTTGTTTGTTGTGTATCAGGCCACAAAAAATCAACAGATAAAAAAGGCTAAATTGATTTGCATAATTAACACCATTTGCATCATTGGATTCACAGCCCAGGAGATTTCTGCAAAGCCTTCTCAAAAGAAATGGAACTAATTATTTTCTTACATGAGGCAGTCTTTCACTCGGTTTTGTTTCCAATGCATACTGGCTTATGTGCCTAAGGTTTATGTATTTTAACTCAGCCTAAGATTTAGAAAATTTCTTCTCTTTTGATCTTTTGGCATATTTTCATCACCTATTGAGAATGGAACCTCATACAACAATCAAACTAGGAATTTGTATGAGGTTTTCGTGCACTGGTTGTTGATGGTTTAGATTTGTTCAATTATCTGTTGACTAGGATTGGTTTGCATGGGTTTGATTGTAGGAATTTTAATTTGTCACTTGTTGAATTTTCCATTTGATTCAATAATGTTGGTCAACGAAATCCTAGTCAAATCAGAAATGTGGATTTGGGTTTTCAAATTGTCTATTCCTTGGTAGAATTTCTTGGCTCTGGAGGTTCTTATCATCTATGTATGCTAGTGTTTGGTTGAAGATGTTTGCAATTCTTGAGAATATATGCCTTATTAGGATTGCAGTCAAGAGAACAGGAGGAAATTATATCTTTGGTCAGTCTAACTTATGTACAACGTTTAATGACTTAAGACAACTTCCTTGTGTTGACAGGTTTTGTAACATTCTTCTTCCACAGTTGGTTTTGTTTTTGTTTGTCTTAGTTAAATCAAAATTTTTTTCTATTTATCGTGTGCTTCATCATTCATTTTTCTCCATCAACTTCATGTCATGAGAAGGATAAAAAAATGTTCCTCCTATATTTCCCATTGTCATGATCCTGGCAATGAATCTGCATCACCCAATTCCCTCTCTCCCTTTGATGCAATTTCCAGAGATTACCATGGTGGTATTGAGCATTGTTGTGTTCTTGGTACTGTAGAATCTTTCTTTGTCCCCTCCTACATCTCCTATTCCATTGAGGGAGGTAATAAATCTGTCATGTTGAATTTCCTCTTTCACCTCTTATGTAATATGCGGTGATCATATTGCAACTGCCATAGGGTGGGAAGGAATCAAGCGAAAATAAAAAATATTTTTTTTACAAAAAAAAGGACTCTACAACTTGGTTTTGAAGTAAATAAATTCCAGGGTTCTTGGTTTATGTATAAGAATGTATATTTCTAGAGTTTGCCAAAGAGCCTTGCAATGACTTTTGGCAGCTTAAGATGTCCACCACTTATAAGGGTTTGGGCTGAGAGGAATGAGAACTTATTTTCTTCCTTGGTTGGTCAGACTTGTGGACAAATCCGAGTGTATTTGGAGTTTGTCATTTTTGTGCCCTTATTGATCTAACCCAAGATCTCCTCCATTAGATTTAGGTCCATCTGAGCTGGACTACTAAATATTTGATATTTCTTCTGTTGCTTGCCTAGTTTCCAGTTTCAACTATCCCAAGGAAGGTTTCAATGGTTCTCTGGGTTGTGCTAGGGTTGTTCACCCAAACAACTCCTCATGCAAGTGGCTATTTATATTGTGCTTTATGAAGTTTATTGTATCAAGGATTGACAAAGGGCAATTTTGTTGTTATAAGGAAAGTCTTAATGATCAGTTTTGAATAGGAAAATGAAAATTACAATTTACAATTCCAATTTTAGTGAACCAAATTGAGGGACATTTATAAGTGCGATAGAGTCTTTTAACTTGCAGTTATTGGAAAGTAAAAACTGATCAAGTTACTTTGGATTGATTAATGATGTAAAACTAACCCCACATTAGGGCATTTTGTACCCTTATTAGTTTATTGTCGGTCATGTGATAGGGATGTACCTTGAAGCTTTGTTTATGTTGTTGCATCTACACTTATATCTTGCCTAATTCTGTAGCTGCTTATGCTGTCCCTTTTGTTTTTAGAACTTGTATTTGTTTCTCAATCCCTACAACATATATTTTGTGGTTTAAAGCTTACTCCATTATTTTTGTTCCTATAGATGATTTTTAATCCTTTTTTTTCATCAATATTTATTGTATAAATTTGAAGAGTTATAATCTTTATGCTTTTTATTGCATCAATAATTTTTCTTTTAAAAAGAGTGACACTCATCATAATAAGTACGGTATGTTATTTTCTCAATAATAGTTGCATTAATTTCCTTTTTATAACTTTTAGCTAGATACAATAACTTAGGCATTATTGTAAGAAATAAAGATGTCACTTGTCAATTATTTCATAGAAATTAGAAAGAAAAGGTACAAATAAGTCGCTTCCAACAATAACAATAATCAAGCTTTATCTCATTAAGTGGGGTCGGCTACATGGATTCTTCTACGTTATTGGACTTTATCTCCTGCTATATTATCATCTATACTTAAATAAATTTTATTTTGTTTTATTATTGTTAATCAAGTCTTTTTTGGTCTTCCTCTTCCTTATTTAATGTGCGTATTTGTCGTAGTTTCATATCGCCTAATTGGAACATTTATTAGTCATTTAAGTATATGTCCATACGACCTCAAATGTGTCTCTCGGAGTTTTCTCTCAATAAATGCATTCTGACTTTTTCTCTAATGTTCTCATTTCTTATTTTGTCCATCCTCGTATGTCCACATATTCATCTTAACATTCTTATCTCTGCAACTCTCATCTTCTGCTTATGTGCTCATGTGCATACATATAAGTCGCTTCCATTTATCTTTTTTTGGCTGTCCATGTAATGTTGGATACATTGACTTATTTGGAAAAGAGTTAGCACAACAAAAGAAGAATCTAATGTCCACATTCACATTCTATGTGATGATTGCAACATTTGCGGCGAATGTTTTTACAGTATGTGATAACATTGACCATTTTGATTTGCACTATCTGTATGCATGCTTGTTTATAAGGCTGTTGACCCGTCCATCTATCATATAGGATGTTTTTTTTTTCTCTCTTGGAAATTTTGGTCTTCATGAATCAGATTGTTTTGCTCAGTTTGTTTGTTTAAATCTTTGAAAACCTGATTTTAGCACGACGGTAACCTTATATTTCTTATTTTAGTTAAGCCCGTTTTGATGATAGGTTTAAAAGAGGTATAATATATCACATGTATCATTAATGATTTGCTGTTTCTTAGTCCTACTCTCCGGAATTAAGTCTGTCTATCCCTGTCTCCAGTATAATTTATTTCCTCTTTTACATTTATGGGTTAGCTCGGGACTTCAGATATTTTATCTGAAAAGATAAAGTTGTATACAGAAAGTTATCATATTTAACTAGTTAACTGCTCTCTGGTGCCTGAGTTGATTTTAAAGGGGGCATCAACTAGATCATTGGAGGATTTTATGCAAAGACATTGTATCTGATTTTTTGATTAGTTAGATTTTGTCAACCCGGATTGTATTTTATGTTGATGTTATTGATATTGCACGTGCAATTTCTTCATACAGGCATCTAGAAAAAGGCATTCATAATTCTCTTTCTACCTTTAGTCTATCATCAGCTGCAATCCCCTATTTTATTCTTTCATTCTTATTTCTGCTGCCAATATGCTGATTTCAACTCTGAAGAAGATGGCTCGTACATAATGCATGATATACCATCTTACCTGATGCTTGTTCGATAAAGGCTCAAAATCACAACACGCATAGTAGCAAAATCATTTGTCTTCATATTGTGCTATACCGGAGTCTGCTCATTATCTTTTAGGTGAACCATTTTTTTATCTGGAGCATTTTGGTACAGCACACACCTCACAAAGTTAACAAGGAAAAGATGCATCCATTTAAAAGGTGTGGGGTTAATTTTGGTGCTCCATACTGGATGATGAGACTAAGGGACAAAGTAAGAAGGGGTCACCTGAATGAATGTACTCAAAAAGATTTCTCTACGCAGTAGTTACAATTTTATTGTTTACAAGATTTATAATCCCTAATACCATACAGCAGCCACGCCACCTAGTTAGGTACAAAATTTGATCACAGATAATCCTTACTGGCAAATATATTACACACAACTGGAAATTTTATATCCGCAGAGCATTTCTGTTTTTATTTTTATTTTTCATTGTCTAGCGAAGAAACCATCTACTGCTGTGTGTAGATCAGTTTGAGCGCATTTAGTTATGTAATATTCATGATGTGTGTTTGTCTTTTGCAGACAGTTATTTGTAGCTGGGCAACGAAGAAATGGCGATGGATTTGGAGGATTTATCCAGGAACGTTTTGGCTTGTAAGTTGATCGATCGGAAGCGTGCATGGTGCCTGACAGGTGACATTTTAATATGTTATTAGAAGCTTTAGGCTGTTAGTTGACAGTGTGAGATCAAGGTCTCATCTCAATTTGCTCTCCGCTTTTATAGTAAACACCATCTATTTATGGAGATTAATGTTTGCACGATAAAGGATCGTTCATAAGATCACCCAGGGATGGAGGCTCCATAAAATTTGTATCCCCGAGTGCGCGCATTCATCTTATCTGATGGGCATGGAAAAGAGAGAGGAATTGATGTTGTTCTGTGAATGGAGATTGTGCGAATCAATCAGTAGTCAAGATGGTAGAAAACAAGTTAAATCGAGGTCGGTGTTAAAGACGAAGACAAACAACAACAAAGATGAAGGGATGCAATTGAAGCGAGGAGACAAGGGATGTATAGGCTATTGCACAGTCAACTTATAATCTAATATAGTTAACGTATTAATTGACTACTATTGCTAGGTTTGATTTGCTATTGAATACCGTTGGTTTAGTAGAAAAGAAAATGATAAAATTTTAATGAGAATTTTTAAATTTGTTATCGATTGAACTAGTTGATTTAAGAAGTGGCCATTCAAGTAATTCTAGTAATTTTTCTCTCTCTCTCTCTGTTTTACTAAATTTCCAGTGGAAGTCGATTCAAGAAAAATAAAGAAACAAGATATTTTTTAGGGAAAAAAACTTAAACGGCAACTTAAATTTAATGAATTAGGTATCTTTTGTTGTAAAAAAAAAAATGAACATTCCATCGAATATTTTATTTTAAAAATACTTTTGTTCCTATAATAATATTGAAATAAAGAGTATTTTGAATTTTTATCATCCATCTCGTAAAAGTACGAGTGGTGGGCAGGCAACATGTTGAAGTGGATGCGTGGGGGCGTGGATACGAAGTCAATACACGTGGAGTGTTAGACTTTTGATACCTTCTATAGGAGGAACAAACCCGTGCCACGTATAGTGCTAACTTTAAGGAGAATTTGGGGAAATGGCCAATGGGTGCGCATGTCCCATCACCATTTGGTTTGAGGCACGCGCGATACAATGTACATTGAACGATTACAAAATTAGAATACGACATTAGCATAAAAGAAATGTGGATAATGACAATGGTGCAAGAATATTTTAATATATATATATCTTCGAACAATTTGACACAAATTATTAAATATTTTTTAAAATTTTACATAACTAAATGAAAGCATTTATATAGCTAAACCCCATTTGGTATAGTTAAACAAAGATACTAGGTATATAACTAAATAAGTGCATTTTCATTTAGTCAATTTTATTCTCTTTTTTTTTCTTTCTAAAATGTTTTTTCTGTCGCAAGATCAATTCATTCACTTTTCTTATCTCCCCCGCGTGAGGACCCCGCATGGACCACCCTCTCGTTATCTGAATTTGTCAACCCCAAGCGAGAATTTTAAATCTCGCGCCTGCGCATGCAGAAAGGCGACCACATCACGGCGATGACCGGAAGCAGGCCAGCCGTCCGTCTCCTCTCCATGGCAACCATCACTCGATCGCCATCACTTTTTTTTTTTTTTTTTCGGCGCCGCGGAAGCAAATATCGCACACACTCGTCCTTTTTGACTTGCATCACGAGTTGAGTTGACAGCGCCGAAGTACTTGGTGGAAGATTCTCATCTTAGATTGAGTAAATCTATCCTCCCTGATTTGTGAATATGGCCGCTTCATCTATCTACCTCACCACCATCACCACCACCACCATCTCATCCATTATAAATTCTCCACTTCCCTTACTTGGCTAATTCAACTTCCTTGCATACTCCTCTCATGGATGACAACAACAATTGGGATCTATACGCCGTGGTCAGAGCTGCCAGCTCCTTCGCCAAGGAGGAGGAGGCCGTACAAGTTTCAAACGACCAAGCTTTCGGCTTCTTTCATGAGCTACAGGATCTCTGCGAGCCTGCAGAATTACACCTACAGCCACTGAAGCAACAGCCTCTCCTCCCTGCTCGGCGGCAGCAGAGCAGAGGAGGCCAGAGGTTGGCCCCCCAAACTCCAAGCTCTAAACGAAGGTGCAGACTCGCTTTGCTACGCTTCTCTGGTTTTCTGCTTGATCGTTGCGGACGCCGATCGATGGACTTAATTGCGTGCAGGAAGAATCCTGTCAAGAAGGTGTCGTGCCAAGTGCCGGCCGATGGCGTCGACCCGGACCTGTGGGCGTGGAGGAAGTACGGGCAGAAGCCCATCAAAGGCTCCCCTTATCCACGGTAATGGATCGAATCGAATTTTGAGGATCGGCGATCGATTACACTTAAAAAAATTGTCCTTTTTTGATTCAAAGTTGAGGTTTTTTTTGTTTGTTTGGGCGGGAACAGGGGATACTACAGGTGCAGCAGCTCCAAGGATTGTGAAGCAAAGAAGCAGGTGGAGCGAAGCAGGGCGGATCCGGAGATGTTGCACATCACCTACAGGGCGGAGCACAACCACCCGGTCCCAACGCATCGGAACTTACTCTCGGGAACCACTCGCCAGAAGCCGATAGCCTTCCCGACACCGGCAAGCGGGGACTTGGACTTTTTGGACGAGAAAGGAAGCTTCGACAGCCATTCCTTCGATTCCACAGCGTCGCTCATTTACTCCAATGCGGCGGCTCCGGAGCTAGCCGACGGTCACTCATTTTCCGATCACTCGATTCAATTTTGATACCCAACTTGCAACAAGAAATAGTAAACTTTCCGGCGCCGGCGGCTTTGCAGTGTTCTACCTGATAAATTTATTTGTTCGGCTAAAATTGGTACCATTTTTTATTAGCTTTGATAAAAAAAATGTCAGAACTTATATGATACGGAGGAGAAAGTTAATGGGATCGATCAGTAGATAGAGGGCTTTTAGGGAGTCAGTAAAGTATAACGGAGTTTAAGGTTCAACATGACAAAAAGTAGAAACACAGAAGTTTGGTTCGGGATAATCATGTAACTTTGGTTATATGATTACTAGGTAATTACATAATTAAAATTATAGAGAATAAAATATAATTTAGATTGTTTGGTTCAATCTTAAGTAATTCAATAAAAATTTATTTGTTTGGAGATTTTAATGTATAATTAATTTAGCATTTTACTATATTGCCCTTGGTTCAATTTTAAGGTTCTGTTTACTTTGAAAAATGGTAGCGACCGGTGGCATCAGCTATTGGCAGCGATCGACAACGTCGGTGACAATGGCCGATAACCTTCGACGATAATGGTCGATGACCGGTGGCTATGGCGATCGGCGGTCAGTGGTGACCATCAATGATTGATAGCCTGCGATCAGCAATGGCAATCGACGATCGGTGCAGCGGTAACTAGCGGCGTCGACTCTCGACGATTGTTGATGGTGATCAACGACCGTTGATGGCAATTGACAACCTTCGATGGCAGTGGCGGCCAATAGCCAGTGAGCATCGACGACGGTGATGACGGTGACCATCTACGACGACAGTGGTCAAAGACCGACGGCGATCAGGGTTTTAATTATATTCAGACGAAATTAAAATTTGATAAAATTTCAAAAGCATTTAAGTCCAAAAGGATAAAATTCAAGAGTTAATTTTGGAAAAAATATTTAACTCTGAAATGAAAAAAAAATTCTACCCTCCTTCCTAAGGTAATATGATTCTAGATTGCATGTTAAATTTATTAATGTGGTAGACATATTTTATTATCTGAGAATCACTTATTTTTTGAATTAAATAAAATTAATATAGATAGCTTTAAATGGATAACTAAAGTTATTTATGATAATTTTAAATCAAACGAACCCTTA
>JBAMHZ010223271.1:0-14072 GCA_037177395.1 Alpinia galanga | reverse complement strand
TAATAGTGTCATTATACAAATTTAAACTTCTAACTTTCAACAAAAGCTCCAAGATTTGGCTCGCTTACCAATTACTACTTTGAAATCTATTTTTCGAACAGCAAAGATGTTTTTCATTGCAACTGATTTTGATCACTAGTTAGAAATTTTAATAACGTTCATGACTTAACATAATACATTCTTGAAATTAATTTTTATCCTCATGTAATATAACATAAATGATGCTTAGAATGCTAATTTAATTGACCTTAAAATGAAAATTTTAATTTTGGTTGCAATTTAATTTATATAAATTTAATTAGTGCATCTTCTAAAATAATCACTATAAAAATTCAATTTAATCTCAATAGGAAGGG
Source organism: Alpinia galanga (assembly GCA_037177395.1). Taxonomy (NCBI): domain Eukaryota; kingdom Viridiplantae; phylum Streptophyta; class Magnoliopsida; order Zingiberales; family Zingiberaceae; genus Alpinia; species Alpinia galanga. Next base: position 13,716 of record JBAMHZ010223271.1, on the reverse strand, counting down.
CTTGAACAATATAAGCATAAAAATGGTGAGACAACACTAAAGTTTAACTAAAACTCACACAAACATTCGAATGAAATTAATAATGCGCAAGGAAAACCATCTTACACACAAAAGAAAAATCTCGCATAGAGATTAACAAGGAGAAAACTTTATTCCTTGAACAATAACTAATACAATGGCATAAAACTACTTTTATAGTAAATTTAAAAATATATTAATCTCATTAGACACCTCTTAAATGTAAAAATTATAAAAGATTAACACCTAAAATAGAATAATTACCAAAATAAATTACCCTCATCTAAAATTATCATTAACTCCTTGTTTGCATTGTTCCCTTTCCCAAAAGAGGACTTTGACTTTGTTAAGGGTAAGTTAGTGGACATCTTCAATAAAGTCATACTTTTCAATGTCGAAGGAACAACAATAGTATCATCAAAGTCATGTCCTTTATGTACTAAGATATGTTCTTTGAACATCCTTAATGAGAAAAATTAGTCCACTTGTTTGTAGGCTTGTAAATCAATTTGCATTTTCAATTATAGTTTTTTTCTTTTGGAATTTATCCTATTTTAAATTTTAAAATTTTGGTACATTTTAATTTGGTTAGATTTTAATGAGCATCTTTCAATTTCATTTGAGTTTAGTAGGACTAATGTAATTCAGTTTGGGATATAATTGTGGTGTTAAATGAATTGATTGTTGCTCGAGTAACAAAAATTAACTCTGAATTTTTTGCAAAGTTGGGTATCAAAGTTGAATTCCTAATCCATGTTTAATAGTAATCCCAAATTAAAAGAAAAGCATTAAACGCCTACTAAATTATAATATAGTTAACTTTGACACCTAAATAGAATAATTACTGATATAAATTATGTTAGGAAGTTATACGAGAATATGCAAGGGGCAAGAAGTTATATGTAATATCTCTTATTTATATAAAGGTAGAGGGCTACTTGGGATTTCTCAAGAAGAAGAAAACCTAATCATTCCCCCTCCCTTCACATTGCATCATCTGCATATTCATGCAAGTTTTATCCCCTTTCTCTACATCAAGATTTATCCAATTGTCACCTTTCCTAACACATTGCATCTTCCACCATAGAACATCCACTGTGCGTTGCCCATCCTCCATGTGATGCATCTTCTTTGTGGACATCAATTTGTTGCCTTTACCTACGTGTTTTAACCCATCTGCCTCAACTATGCCACTCAGTCATAGCAACTCCACCTGATACAAGAGTCACACTGCCCTTTGCACTATATATCAATCCGCATATCTTTATGCATCTCCACCTCCACCAACGTGCCTCCACATCCTTCTGTGTGCCTCCACACGTCTTTGTGTTCGTTAGCATGCTTCTACATGTGTCTATGCCATGGTAGGTTATCATTACATCATTTACCACACAACAACTAGAACATGAAGCCCTCTTCTCTATGTCACCATCCATCATACATCAACCACCGCAAAGCATTCACCATCCACCTTTGCCTACATGCACACATTTACAGTGGGCAGTCTGTGCACCTCTATCCACACATCATAGTAGTGCTCCACCCCATTGCCCACCACACTTGGTCCAAATCAAAAGTATCACTCAATTCTCACAAGTGCACCTTCCAAGCGATGCAACATATCTCAATGTCATCTTTGGTCCCACATGCTCTCTCAACCCTAAGCAAAGTTGGGGCAAATATCTAAGACCAATTTTGAAGCCCAATTTTAGATCAATTTCCAACAGTCTTCTCCTTCCACATGTCATTCTGCACAACATCATCATTGGTTGAGCCTATGCATGTGCATCATTCCATGCATCACTGTCACCGGTAGACTAAGCAATTACATCCACGTGTGTAATCCCAAAAAACTCATCATATTAGTCCTTTGCATGCTGCATTCTATGGATCTCAAGATGGATCAACCCTCTCTCTACTTGTGTCATTTTGTGGATCTCAATCCAAAGTTGTCCTCTCTATACGTGTGTTCTTGATATATTACTCGAACATATTTGTCATAAGCTAGTCCCTACAACATATTTGAACTTCCTTGAGAGATCATTAAGGAATTATGTGAGAATATATAAAGGGTAAGGGGTTATGTATAATGTCCCCTATTTATCAATAGTATATAAAGGTAAAGAGGGAAAGGGAAACCTTGGTGCAACGGTAAAGTTACTTCTTTGTGACCCAGAGGTCACGAGTTCAAATCTTAAAAACAGTCTCTTGCAAAAAAATAGCAAGGTAAGGTTGTGTACAACGGATCCTTCCCCGGGACCCCACATGGCGGGAGCTTCATGCACCAGGCTGCCCTTTTTATATAAAGGTAAAGAGGACTAGCTAAGGAGGAAACATAAATTTTCCCTTAACAAATTACAAATCTTAATGGGTGGATTCTATGATTCCACCTTATATTTCTCTTTTCAAAAGAAAATAAAATTAAAAAAATCGTATATAAAAAAAATAACTTTTGAAAAGATATATTAGTTTTTATTGACCAAAAGTTAAGCATGTCATTTGTAAATGAATTGTTTAGTGGTGTTAAATATAAATATTTTTATGGGGAATAAGTATTTTAAGGAGCATATTATTACTTTATTTATTTTTATGACTATTTCTATGGAGTCAACCTCACCGACTAAATATAATATATAATTATTATAATTAATATACTTGTATTTTATAAAATAAAATTTTAATATAGATACAATCATATTTTATATATTTAAATTTTTAATATGATAATATACTTTTTCTAATATATTAAGAACCAAATAACATTTTTATCCTATAATTATATATTAATATAATATGTTATTATCTTATCATATCATGTTATATTATAACATAATATTATGAGAATATTATGGTATGATATGGTATGTCATAATATAACATTATGACAATATTGTATTAATATTAAACTATAATATAATCTTCTTATTTTAATACAATACAGTTCTGCTATATTAATAAGAAAATTATTTTCAGTTTTCATATTCTCCATTTAACAAAATGAAAAGAAAAAAAATCATGAACCAAGCAAACCCTAGTTATCTTAACTCACCAGTTTCTTGCATAATCTTCAAGCTCTCCCGTCTTCTCTCCTCGTACACACGAGTCCCACCAATCTCCTTTAGTAGATCAAGGCGTTCTGAATCTTTCATTAGTGTAAGTGAAGCAATCTGAAACATAAGATAAGGGCCAGTTCTTATATGATTCAGTGAAGAACAAAAAATTCACCAATTTTTTACTAGTTTACCTTCCCTTGTTGAACCACATAGTATGGGTTTGAGCGAGAGAAACCAGCACTCTCAAGCAAATTCATTACTTCAGTCTTACTAACACAATAAAATAAGAAAAATAACTTAGCTTGTTTCAGGAAAGAGTTATATCCTCTGACCAGAGTTCAGCAAAAGATACACTCACGTGATATGCTTCCCGTCCAAAAAATACTCATCCTTTTTAAGACTTATTGTCCGTCGCAATCGCACCTCCTCTCTATCAACCTGATTTAAAAAATATATACACATATGTATAGATAAAAGAGCTAAATTATCGGTAATGACAAGATTTGAATAATCTCACCCAATAGCTTAGTAACTAATCAACCTAAGAATTTGATATTTATCTTATGATTTGGATTAGACTATGTTACAAGATGGATTCAGTCTCAATCAGTAGTGATAGTCTAAACCCAAACTGGAAGGAGATCTAAAATAACATCAAGAGTTCATATTTTTCAATAATGGCATCACACACCAGTGTACCAGCTGGCCTTCAAAACTTGCACTAGTTCAAGTTTGACAGCAATTTCTAGGACAGATTGAGTTCACAAAAAATAATACATGAGCAAAAATCCACATGAATATGCTAACACCTCGATCAACCAGATCAGCTCCAATTAGTTCGTTTCATCTGGTCAACACAAATATGCAAAATTAGGGTGAGTTCAAAAGCTTTCTGGGACAATATTTGTCAGTTACACATGCCAGACCAGATGTTAAAAGTTCCAATACCCTACTCCCACTGCCTTGCAAGGTAAAAGGTTTTTGGACACCACAACTTATGAATAAATAACAGAAATTCTTGTATTCATATGAATAGTCAATAGTAAACTTACAGGGATGCGGTTATCAGAATTGTCAAAAACAATCTCAACAAAAGCAGATACCACTTGATGACCAGCGCCTTCCTATTCATGACTCACAAAAGGATATAGACATGAAAAAATCATAACCACATTCTAACAAAAATGAAAAAAAAAGTGAAAAATGCATACATGGAGAAGGGCATGTCTATCTTCACTGCGCAAGTTCTGAAAGAGATCACTTAAGACAAATCGAATAGCTAAATGACCCCAGTTTCATGATATAAAAAGAAGCAAAAGTAAGCACAGCAAGTAGCAAACTTGGAAGTAGATAAAGTTCAGTTTATAAAATTGATTTATCGAAAACAAATTTGTTACCGTGAAAGAAGTTTGTCTTTCCAGAACCATTAGCACCCACTGAAAATCCACAAAAAAAAAGTGAAAATTTTCAGTTTTGGAACATTCTTCTCAACCATCCATGTCAGCGAGTATGGACATGATGACTAGACAAGTTCAATCATGCAATGCTATAAGTAAATTCACAAACAACCACATTTGATGAAGATTGACAACGTCAAATGCTAGCAAAGAATTATCAGTCACATATCTTTAAAGCAGTGTCTACTTTGAGGGAAGAGAAGAAAATGGGTGTACTATTCCTAATTTTCCTAAAAAGTCTGTTTACCAGGTTAGAAAGAGAAAGGTGGAGAATAAAACTTCATATAAAGCTAAATCATTTTGTACATCTTGTGTCATTTTCCATCCTTCCCCACATATTTTTGGGCCAAGTTAAAAGACCCTAATTATTACTATTGTTTCCGTATAAATAATTAAATTAGTTATGCAATTTAACCCTTCATTTAATAGCTGCAATAAATTTTGATATGACGAAAACCAAGTTCAACTGTCAACAAGGAAATCCAATTAGTTCTTATTTGACACAAGTTTGGATCAATTGGAACCAAATTCAGTGAGACATAGTTACCACACTTTAACTAGATTAAAGTGTCATTTAAGTTCAATTTGATATTTGGTTTGATTAGAAATAGATTTTCATGTTGAGTCCAATGAAGCCACCCTACTGACTCAAGACATGCTGGGCAGAGTCTGAGCATCAGTGGGTGTGTCAAGCTGGCAACAGAGAAGTAGGAAAGAGCATAGGAAGAAGAGAAGACATGAAGTCATAATTATTGTAGGAGTTTGCTCAAGATTTATGCTACAATATGATTAGCGTTATTAAATCAATTAAAAATATGAATGAGAATGTAACGATAAGAGTGAATTCTAGGCGGATTAATTGAAATGTTTCCTATAAAAATAGGTTTAATTAAAGATCAACTCTAAACTCTTACCGTTTCACACTAGTCATCACTAGGCACATCCAAAACAACTTATCATGGTCCATATTATTTACAAATGAGATTATTTTGGCTAATGAAACATGTGAAGAAGTAAATGCTAATTCCTAGCAAAAACATTGAAAGCAAAAGTTTTTAAGCTTAGTAAAGATAAAATATATAAAATTTATATTTAATAGTATTAGACATAGCAAAGTAATTGTAAAAGTAGTGATAGCAATACACATGTAACTAAGAATTTAAGTTTCTAAGATCATTTTTGCAAAAAAAAAAAAAATAGAGGGGTTGAGAGAAATGTTTTGCACATGATACAAATAGAATAATTGAAATGGAAGAGGGCATCAATTCTTCTTTATGATAGTAAGATACCTGAAAAGTTTTAAAGGAAGTTTTACAAATCAGTAGTTTATATTATATAGAGCTAAATGTTCGGCTATAAAGCGAGCACACAAAAAAAGATGAGTAACAAAGATGAGGAAGATAAATATGCATGCAAGAATGAACATATAAGAAATAAGGACATTAGGAAAAAAACAAAGTTACACATATTAAGGGAAAACTCTGAGAAATGCATTTAAAATGGTACAGATACATAATTAAGTATCCAATAAGTGTCATAGTTAAACGATGTGAGAGCATGATAAATACACATTAATAGAGGAAGAGGGAGACAAAAGAATACTTGATTAGGGAAAACTCCAGGAGAATGTTACAGTGGATGTGTGGACATACAAAGATGGATAAAATAAAAAATGAGAACATTAGAGTGAAAATTGAGATTGTACCTATTGAGAAAAACTCCAAAAAAAAACATGTTTAAGATGGTACAAATATGTACTTAGACGAGCAGCAAATGCTCCAGTTAGACGATATGAAACTATTATAAATATACAAATCAAACGAGAAAGAGAAAGATCTAAGAAGACTTGATTAACAACAGTAAAATAAAATAAAATAAAATTTATTTAAATATAGATGAGGAGGAGGATCTATATAGCCGATCTCACCTAGTAGGATAAGAGTTCGTTGTTATTGTGGTTGTTGTATAGATGAGGACATAGTAGAAAATTTAGCATAATAGCGTAGGAGGATCCATATAACCAACCTCACTTAATAATATAAAAGCTTCGATTGTTGTTTTTGTTATTATAGAGACAACTTCCAAGTGAGTCTTTAGCTATCAGCAAAGGATTTGAAATCATAGCATTAGGAAAGTTGAAATGCTTTCTTAAGATTGCGATGGCTAACTCTAATCTAGGCATTTTTATCTTCCAACAAAAATATGTTCCAAATCTCTTTAAAGAATTAGGCAAGAAAGCATGCAAGTCATGCTCCAATAGACCTAAATATTATATTTGCAATGACAAAAGAAGATCTCGCAGCAAACAAGGGAACATACCAATGTCTGATAGGAACCTCTACCTTATACGCAACCAAATATATCATATGAAATAACCCAAAAGAAGCACATCCACAAGCAGTTTACCAATATTGTAATATTTTAAAGGAACACCAAGGGGGTATTCTATTTTTAAAAAATAAAAGTTTAGTGCTAGATTTGTATGCAAATGTTGATCATGTTAGATAGGAGCAAAAAAAGACTATGTAATGGCGCATTCTAGTGAAGAGATAGAAATCTGAACAATTGTTCAAGTGTGTGTGAACTACTTTAGTTAAAGATATCTTAAAAGATGTGAAAATAAGTGGGATGCTCCAATAGGACTATTGCGATAATAAGTATCCAGTTAGCATAGCCTACAATCCTATACGACATTATCAATTGAAGCATATCAAAATTAGCATTTCATCAAGGAGAATCTTGAAAGTATGTAGATTTGTACCTCTTACATATCTACACATGCACAATTTGCATATATAGTTACTAAGAGGTTAAGAACCACAATATCTAAGCTGAAAATGATAAACAGAAGGGAAATGTGAGAAAATATATTTTTGTAACCATGTATATAATGAAAGTATTCAATAAGTACATATGAGATATGATAGTGTAACTAGTTATCATAAAAGTATTTTAATTTTTTTAGATAAGCTTGTTTAGAAAGTCTATCAGAATTTTTAGGTTTTCACAAGAACGAATCGTGTTATCGATCTATAAAAGGGGTTAAGAAATCGTGTTATTAATCTATAAAAGGGGTTAAGATGTCATGCATTTGACCAGTTTTTAAGCTAATACAATTTTCAATTTTAATAAACAACATGGCTAGTTTCTATAAGAAATTGTATTTTTTTAGAAAGGTGTATTAAAAATTTTATTGGGATAATTAGGAGTTTTATTTATGTTATTTTATGAAGAACGAGTCATGTTGTCAATTTACAAAAAAAAGGTTAGGATCCCATATATTGGATAAACTTAAAGTTAATATAATTTTTAATTTTCATCGAATATTTTTCCTTATCTTTTTCTTTCCTTAGTAATTTTATTCCTCTATAGGAACCATATCCTAAATGCAACACAGAAGAATACAATACAGTATATTGGTTAATATATCAAAACCAAACAACCAATGTACTAGGTTAGTCAATTCAAAATATTTTCCCCCTTGCCTGCACAAGGTCAAAATAAACTTGTAAGTTTAAATGAGTGCTATTTTGTTTGTTTATGTCAAATATAAACAAAAAGATGTAAATGCTAACTATACGATGTTTGGACTTCTATTCTGACTCTATGGCCTACTAATTAGTTAAGTGAATTACTCCCCATAATCTCACTATCATTTTCTCCTTAAAAAACATTTCCATCGAGCTAAATAGCAAAAATAATAACCTTGTTGTCAATCTAAAAACATATGAATTTACTAAAACATAGAGTCAAGTGGGTCAAGTCTCGGTCAACTCTAATAGCTAAGATCACAATTTACGGCTAGTTTGTAAACATTTTCAATCGACTAAACTAATTAGTCAACTAAATTAACACAAATTCATTGTGAGCCAACGACCAAAGGCTTAGTTGACAATAGAAATCCTCCAATCAACTCGACCCTAATTCAATAGACTAGAAATACAAATCCAATCCACTAAAGCTCAATTTAAGCTCACCTCCCAGTAGCTAAAATCCGTTCAAGTTGAAGCTCAATTGTTGACTACCACCCTGAAACTATTGCTCCTTAGTTAAAACTCTCTATAAACCAACTATGCAGTCTCTACCGAGTTTACTTGTACCATCCCCTAATAATGTTGTCCAAAAGTGTATGCCCAATGATGCTGCCCAAAGACTCTTGCCTCCAAGGATTCACATCTCGTCCTTTAAATGTATCTTTCCATCCTTCATTGACTCAAGTTCACCTCATTTTAGACTACAACCCAAAACCTATTGCTCCTTAGTCAAAACTCTCTACAAGCCAACTAGGCAATCTCTACCGTGTTTACCTAATGATGTTGTCCGAAAGTGTATGCCCAATGATATTGCACTCATACCTCTAGGTCTTTACATCTTTTACCCAAAGATTCATATCTTTAGGTCTTAATTAGCTCATTGTCCTAGAGCCCAACTAACTAAGGAATTTCTATGATCATTTAAATGTCTTGTACCATCCTTCACCAATCACCTTTGACTTCACCTTGTTATAAACCTTTGAGCTGTCAAACCACTTTTCAAGCGATTATGCCACTTCCACATCACGTCAATCATCAACCCAACTCTACGACATGGAGTTATGAGCTTTTTGAGCTCAATGCATACTATGTTGAGTTCCTACACACTCAATGCATATATAAGTACTCTTAGAAAAATTAAACTATTTGTCAACACATCAATACAGCATCAAAACAATTTGATGAAATTGAACCATAAAGGTCGCACCAACAATCTCCTGTTTACTACTTGGGAGAACCATGTGGATTACATAGTTTTGTTGATATATATAATGGTATTCTTATCCAATACATGGAACTTAAGTTTGTTTTGTTGAATAAGCATTTTTTATTCTTGTCGGTATTCATTTTTAGTCATGTTCGACATGTGTGTGTGTGTGTGTGTGTGTGTGTGTGTGTGTGATGGCATTTATGTTGGGGTTACATCCCCTATGTTGAAGCAATCTTACAGATTATTAATGTGATCGTTGGGCCATTTTCTTATATTTGATATTAGGGTTTATTCCTTGCACTAAAGAGGTGATCTCGCATATATAAATATTTATATATGAGTGTGCGTGATGGTGCTTGTGTTGAAGCTTCATCGTTGTATTGAAGTGACCACCCACATCGAACAAGTGATCTCAATTGTTATTGGTGAGGATTTATGCTTATTTCATTATGCTTTTGATGATGTTCAAGTCATTTATGTTAGTTATTAATGTACTGCTTGCATCACATGTTTGATATTATTACTTGGTTCTAAAATTGGATTAGTGTTTTTTCCATAATTGAATTTTAGTGTTTTTCCCTTATGTAAGTAGATGTGGAGGAAAATGGAAATAGTTAGTTGCACGAAAACATTGCAAACTAATGCAGTGATGGTAAATGGAATATTAAAGAAATATACCTGCATTGCATTATTTTTCATTTATCTTAAATTCATGCGGCCTTTTTCTTATGGCCGACCTTGTATTTCTTTGGCTTAAACCAAAGCAAATCATTGAAGTTATAACGTGTTGCTCAAAGGATTTTTGTGTTGCTAAGTGGACCTTCATCTATGTTACAATTTTTTTTTCTTCGTGTGGCCCAAAAGAAGTTGTGGCAATGGAAGAGGAAGGAGTGGGAAAGGATTAGTAACCTACTTAAAGGGAACAAAGAGAAGAAAACTAAAGAGGGATCCCTTGGCCTTTGTTTTAATCTAAAATTTGATCCCCTAAATATGGATAGATTGAAAGGAAAGGAAAGGAAAAGAAAATTGATAAAAGACCAATATATCCTTTCTTTTTTAGGTATTGTTAAAGATTAACCACCAGTAGACATTAGACCACTGTCAAAACACCACCAACCGCTGTTGAACCATCAATTGACTATCATTGAACCATTGCTAAATCCAATTGTTCACTGAACCACTGTTGAACATCTACCCTCACCCTTCTAAATTGAGTGGAAAAGAAATTGAAAAAGAAAAGTAGAGATGAAATCAAACTACCGCTAGCCATCATCTAGGACTAGACCATGTTGGGTCATTGAACCATTGTTGGACACCTACTCAAGTTTTCACCCTTCTAAATTAAGTGGAAAAGAAATTGAAAAAGGAAAGTAGAGATGAAATCATTTATTTCCTCTCCTTCCCCTCTTCCCCTTCCAAGTAAACAACTTTTGATTGCTCTTCTCCCCTCTCCTTGCCTTCCCCTCTTCATCCTCTCCTAATTTCCTTTCGCTCCAACCTCCCTCCCACCAAGTGGACACCATCTAAATATATTATCTTAAGTAAAACATCACTCTTGATATACAATAAAACCATAATCAACATGATTGTCAGGCTACAGAGTTATATACACCCTAGGTGCACTCTCATTAGTGATATACATGAAAAGCCTCCTTAAATATCAAGAACAGCATCAGATATGTTAAAGCTACATTGAATAGCAAGCACAGCCTAAATATACTTTCTTAACATGTGAGCACTGACCAAACTGGAAGAATGTGGACCACAAAACTTGCAATGCAATGCCATTCTAGTTGCACAAATACTAAACAATTTCAACTCAGTGGAAATGGCCCTATAAATATCAGTGGAAATGTAAAAACAAGTTAGGCTTTCAAACCAAAAAGGAGAACCGTAGGCAGCCACTTGGCAGTTGGTTACCCCTGTTTCCTTTACTGAACCAATATATGGCAGGCATGAGAGGTTCCAAAGTGTAGATCATCAAGCAACTTTCACAATATCACCAACTGCAGCGTGATTGAGAAAGGAAAATTTTAAAAGAACAAGCTCGACAGGAAGGAATTACCAACACAGTTAACTCTGGGGCTGAAGGGCTCGGTAGAGATCTCCTCCTTGTAACTCTTAAAACCTTCGATGATAACCTAATCAAAAGTTTTGAAAGGCAAAGTTCACAAATTTAGAAGAGAAAAAAAACAAGCTCAAATATCATTGAGGAAACCTGACCCAACAACACACTACCAACACGATTGTGGGCCGACGGGGGAAATTTTACCTGCTTTATATGCATCCTGGATGCACGAAGGTATCACAAATGCAACATCAGAGACCTGAGAGAGCAGGAGATGAGTTAGACCAGCAAGCAGAGTAACTAGGGTTTCAGCTTACTAGAGTAGCAGGTGCTAGAAGTAGAGGAGGGCATGGAGAGATGGTACAATAGGAGGAAGCAAGAGATAGGAAGAGAAAGGAGAACCGAAGAGGAGCATTGCTCGCCGGACCAGAAACTCTCTGCTCCTAGCCGAATGGATCAAGCGATTCTCCGACTCTTCACCGCCAAGAAGACTTGCACAAGAAAGAACTGAAACAAAACGCGGGGAGTGGGTGGGTATATTGATCGGGTGGCTGCGAGTCGAGTCGTTGAGGAACACTTTTTGTTTATAAGAGTTTTTATTTCAACTTTATTTTCTTAAAAATAAATTTTAAATGATTAGCATGAAAAATAAAAAAGAACTTAATGATTAATTTTTCAGTCAATTGTAATTAATTAGAGGTTAACGATGGATATTCAACAAAAAATTTATTTTATTTTTTAAAGAGTCAAATATAAAAAAATACTAAGACTGTGAAAAAATTTATGTTTTATTTTATAAATTATATCTATGAAAATTACTTTTATTAAAACATTCTCTAAATTTATGAAATTAGATAAATAGTAAATGAGTAAATACATTGGAGTAATCCACCTCTAGTAAAAGCTGATCAACCTCAAACAATAGTTTAGGATTTTTTATGTTTAAGAAATATAGTTAAATATGATAAGTGTTTGAAGAGTTTCAATTACTTAGATCGAAGTGGTTAAATATGTTTCAAGTGAATTAGCTTGACTAAATACTTGGCATTAGTTAAAAAACCAACATTGAATCAAAGTTCAAGTTGATCAAGGTTAATCAAAAACTTGACAGTAGAAAATAGTGAAAAGTCATGAAGCAATGAACTATCGATAAGTGAGGAAGTTTTAAAAGAATGGACTCTAAACAGATGTAAGAAATTCTAAAAGAATAAATTATAGGCGAATGAGGAAGTTCTAGAGGAATGATTTTAAACATTATAAAAGTCTTAAAAGAGTCAACTCTAGAAAAATGTGAAATCCTATAAGAGTAAACTCTAAAATAAATATACAGGTTTTAGAGAAGTGAACTCTATATTAGTATGAAAATCTTAGAGAAATAAACTCTAAGTATAGGTGTAAAAGTCTTTGATAAATGAGCTCTAAGTAGAAATTGTAACAATAAAATTGAAAAAGTAAAAGTTTTCACGACAAAAGCTAAACTTATTTAAGCAGTGAAATCCTAAGTAATATAAAATTGTAACAATAGATAAAATGGGAGCTCTTGACACAATATACATTCAGCTTTGGTTACGTGAAATCCTAAGCAGTGAAACTTATTTAAGTTAGTCAATTAAGATATGCAAGTTGGTCGTCCAAATAACACATGAAGCAGCATATGGAGCAATTAGTTTAGTTGGTCAATATGTTGAAAGTGGTTGATCAAATTGATTGGTTGACCAATATAATAGTTGGTTAGAAAGTTTAGATTATAGTTAACCTTAGTAGGCAAGTTGGTCAATCAAATCATATCGAATAAAAACTATAAAAAAAAAAGGCTCAATGCTCTTCAACTAGTATCATCAAAATCATCAAGAAAATAATCAAGCTCCCATTTTTTTTCTCATTTAAAAAGAGTTTGTAGCTCTTAAGAGAGTGATGTTGCACTCCAAGGCTTCTAAGCAATCTACAACAACAAGAAGTCATCCTCCACTTCGGTAACTTATTTTCGTAGTATTTTATTTAATTGTGTTGGCTTGTATTTTATTATAAGATCAAGAATTATGAGAGATTTTCTCACCTTTAAAAGGTATCCTAAAAGGAGAAAAATAGCAATATTATGAAGTTTATCCATTGAAATGTTATAAATTTTGGAATATAAATCAAGGGTCATGAACCACATAAAATTAGTGGCATTATTGTCTCTTTATTGTTTTGTTTTTTCTTTTGTATTTTTTGTTGTACAAGCTAACAAAGTGCAAAGTTAAAATTGAACGAAACATGATTCAATAAGTGGTATTAAAGCAAGCGACTATTGATTAGACTAGCCACGGGAGGAGGGGGGGCAAGTGACTAAAAGATATAATAGATAAAATTTAGAGATGGACTTATCTATGACATC
>JBAMHZ010223163.1:0-14072 GCA_037177395.1 Alpinia galanga | reverse complement strand
CCACGGCTGCCGATAAAAACCTGCTGCTTCATCTCTGCGCCCATCAATTTCTTCCAGTTCGATCGGTAGAGGTATCGTCGCTCACTGATTCCTCGTTTATTTAGTTTCTTCTCTAAAAATCGCTGTTACTTCTCGACTTCCGCTGTCTGTGCTTGGTTTGGTATTCATGGTGAAAATTTCCTATTTTTGTTGATCATTTACGGATTCAACTAACCTGGTCTTTTTTCTCTCTCTCTCTTTTACTTTGAATTCATCTGTTTGGGTTTCTCCGGTGCTAGATTTCGCTTTGATCGGTAGGGATTTGTCTTAGCCCCTCTTTCTTGTGTGCACCCATGTTTATTGAGCACGCAGAGTATGGAGGACTTGGTTTTGTTTTATACATGCTTGATGTTTGACGACTGTATTCCCAGAAGCTCGAGTAGTTGGGAATTTTGATCTAACAAGTTGTGTCGATTGTGTAATTTTCCACTTTTTTGTATAATCCTGGTTCGTCTTCGTCCCTCGCCTACTTGGTAAATCTGGAGCACAGAAGCTGAAAATGATTCACAATTTGTATAGCTTTAAACATGCTTTCATGATAATATATAATAGTGTAGCCATAACCTTGATAAGAATGCATGTGATATACCAATTTATGCACACTAGATAATCATACTTTTAATCTTTTTCCCCTTCCTGTTTTCTCTGATCCATTAGCCAATTATTTTAACTCATGTTGGTTCATATTTTATATGAATAGAGAGAAAGGATGTGGTTGGTAAAGTTTTTTCTTTCAATTTTTTTGATCCAGGTGAACATAGGTTTGGTACATACTTTACTTTAGTAATTTTGTTTAGTTTTTAGTTTATGTTTCTTTTATTTTGTTCAGATTTTCTTATTGCATAATGAGGTCAAGTATCATGGATGACGATTGGGACTTGACCAACTTTCATAACGAGTTTAATTTGGTCCTCTTTGGAAAAACTGGAAATGGGAAAAGTGCAACTGGAAATAGTATTCTTGGTGGAGAAGTATTCTTGTCAAAGACCTCCATGTATTCTGTAACGAGTACATGTGAATTGAAAAGTATTACATTGAGGGATGGTCGTTGTGTCAATGTCATTGACACTCCTGGTGAGTTTTTACAGATCTTTGTGTTTGCTTAGGAATAATATCACTCCACAATTTTCTTCTTTTGTTATTTGATGATTTGAGTGTTTATATTTACAGGGCTCTTTGGTAGTTCTGATGAGGCAGAAGCCACTGGCAGAGAAATTGTTCGATGTGTAAACTTGGCAAAAGATGGCATTCATGCAATACTCATGGTTTTTTCTGTTAGATCACGTTTCTCAGCTGAAGAAGAGGCTGCAATTGGAAGTCTAAAAACCTTATTTGGTGAAAAAATTCTTGACTATATGATTGTAGTTTTTACTGGTGGAGATGAGCTTGAAAGTAATGGACAATCTCTCAAGGATTTCATTGGTCACAAGAAGCACAAGTCTTTACAGGTTCCTTCATCATTATTCTGTTTTCTCGATACATAAGTTCTTTATTTTGTATATTTGAGATGTTTATAACTGTAAGATTGCATATGGTTCTTTGATAGAAAAGTTGCATTTGTATTATATTTGCAAGCTCTATTTATGCACATTCAAGAATTTTCTTCCATGTTTGAGGAAAAAAATCTATATTCTGATATTATTATTATTTTTCTTTTTTATAATTTTATTGTTTTTGTTTTGCAGAAATTTCTTGAATCTTGCAAGTCTAGAATTGTTCTTTTTGACAACAAGACTAAGGATGAGGCAAAAAGAGCTAAGCAATTGGAAGCCCTTTTTTATCTTGTTGACTCTGTTGTATCTAGCAATGGTGGAAAACCATTTTCTGATGAACTTTTTGATGAACTAAAGGCAAGGAGCTAACTTTGATCCTTAATATTTATAACTACCCTATGCGTCATTGTATTTCTAGAACTGTATTGCTTATACCTCTAGCTTGTCCGCTCAACTTCACATTATGTTCATGGTGACAGAAAGGAGCTTTGAGTGTCCGTCGCAAAGAAAAAGAGGTTGAATTTATGCAGGGATATTCTGAACAGCAGATATCTGCATTGAAGGAAGAAATATACAAGTCATATGATGATCAACTTAAGCGAATTACTGAAATGGTAAATTATTTGTTTGGTATTATAACTAATTTGCATGTTGATGTAAAAATTCTCAATCTGAATCTGAGGCAGTTTTTGATTTTTAGTTTGCCACATTAGAGCATTACATTGGCAGAAAATACAGTCCAGAAAAGAACCTGCACTTAAATTCTTATGCCAAACATTAGTTCATTAATTTCTTGTGACAATTAACTTGAAGAATCAACCTCAATAGCACTTTCACAATTCCATAAGTATTTTTGATTCACCCCTTCATTACTATTAACAGTGGATGGGTGAATCAACAAGACTAGAAGTGTAGAGGGCAGTATGAAATTATGCGGTAATGTGACAGTTTTATATTGTGGGAGTTAAGATGACAATGAGGACCTTTTGATAAATCAGCAAAAAGTCCAAGGGGTAATGCAATTTTTTTTTCCCAAATGTTCTGTATTCTTCTTGGGCAAATAACGTTTTGTTTCCATTGTTGAATTATTTACATTATATTCTATTGTTTATGTTGTTTTGAAACATGAACACAAATTACCACTATTTCTGCATCGTATAAATTAGTTCTAGGTGGGTTATATGATTCATATTGTCATTGTTCCGATGACTGTATGGCTCCCAAGTCATCCCATGTTAACTTTGATTTTTTTTTTTCTGTCAGAACTAATCTTCTTCTCAGGCAACTTATTTATTTATTCTAGCCACAAATTTGGATACTTGCGGGAAATTTCATCCTTCTATTGTTTGTTTATATAGTTTGGGTATATTGTTTTTTGTTTTTCTTTCTTTTTTGGACCAAAATTTTTGTCTTTGTCTCGTGACCCATCTCTGTGTATAACTAACCAAAAAAACTTCCTCTGACTACTAATTTCCAGATGTATGATTATGTTAATTTTTTTCAGTAGAAATATTTTTATTCTCAGTTAGCCCCCTTCACATCCATAGGTTGAACAAAAGCTAAAGATGACAGTGGAGAAACTTGAGAAACAATTGGCAGAAGAGCAAGCTGCTCGACTTGAAGCAGAGAAGATATCTCAAGAAGCAAGGAAGAGATCGGACGAAGAGATTAAAATACTTAGGGAGAACCTGGAGAAGGCTCAGAAGGATGCTCAAGAGTTCAAAATGCTCGCAGAGAGCAGGAAGGCGTGCAGCATACTGTGAAATGCACATCACGAATCTATTCTAGTGTAATTATCATATCAACTAGGTCTAGGTCACCATACTCTGATTTCTTTATCTTCTTTGTGAAACTGTGCACTTAACTTTTTTATATTTATATGAAGACGATTGGACTATGGTGCAGTTATTGTGATAAGCCTTCTTTCAGTGTGTTTGTCAGTATATTCTCAGGTTTCTTATCTTCTTAAAACTTACTGCATCGAGAACCACTCGGAAAGCATATTTTGGTTTCTTTAAGGCCACAAAGTCAAGATGCCTGTGAAGTCCCAGATTTAATCTCACAATTTGCTTTCACGCAAAGTCCCCTTCACAACTACACGATTCATGATTTAGTAGTCGCTGTTCACTAGCAAATAGAGAGAACTAAACCCATCTGGATTATGTGGCTATAAGGGCGGCCAAAATGCTTATTAGGATGCCTACACAGATTAAGCTGTTGCTAATTTCTTTCTTTTTACCTGAACTAAAGCCATGCTGACCGCTCCATAGCAAGCTTCTTGCTGAATCGATATGGTGAGGTGCTACTTAGCTTTAAACTCATACATTTCAAGTACCAAATGATGCATAATGTTGCTAATGGAATTAGGCCTAACTTGCTTTTCAACAATATAGCATGCCTAACTTGTATAGTTTATGCATGTTTAACTGTTAAACAAAGTTTACTAGCTAGCACTGAGTTCACTAACATGCTTTCTATTCTGCTTTTTCTTATAATAAATAATGCAGGATGAAGAGTAAAGTTAAAAAAAAAATGTGTGGAGGGATGATGGCTCTTTACAAAATATCCTCAGCTTGAACATGCTTAGAGGAACTGATGTAGTTGTCTTCACCAGCATTAGTAGATGGAGATAGGCTACTGGAATACCAATTGGAGCAGACTAAGTAGACGAAGAAATTGACAAGACTGAGGGCAGCAAGAAGCCAATAGAAGAGGTCCAGCCTATCGTTGTTAAGGTTGTTGTCACTTAGCCAACCGTCGTTGGATGAGACTGAAGTGATCTTGTTCACAAGTGAGACGAGCAGGGAGCTCAAGTAGAACCCAAATGAGTAGGAGCAGTAGGTCATGGCTGTCAAGAAGGTCTGCATGCCAGCCAGGGACTGCTTGTAGAAGAACTCGATGAGCCCCACCGCGGTGAACATCTCTGAGAGCCCGAAGATTAGGAACTGTGGCGCAATCCAAAAGAGGGAGAGTAGCTTGTTGGACTCCACGTATGTTTCCCTCCTCTTCCTCTCAATCACGGCTGCAGCAACCATGGAGAATGTCACGGTGAATAGCCCGACACCAATGCGTTGCAAGGGAGTGATCCCGGAGTCGGTTCGGGTGAACTTTCGAGTGAGTGGAACGAAGCACGTCTCGTAGATGGGTACTAGTACAGTGAGCATGATGTAGGGGATGGCTTGGAGGGACGCAGGGGGCACATGGAATGAGTCAGTGAGCTTGGTATCCATGGCACTTCCCTGTTGGACCGAGAAGGTCTGCAGCTGCGCTAAGATGGTGTTGAAGATGATGGTGCATCCGAAAATTGGAATCACCGAGATTATGATCTTAACTTGCTCTACTTCTGAAACTGTGCACAGTCTCCATGGGCTCTCCTTCATGTTAGAGCCATCTTCAACTCGGACACAGGCTTTGTCCAAGAACCTTAATCACAGTATGCATAGATTATGAATTCAGTAAAACATCGCCCACATTTTGGATATTTGAATCTAAACAATCTTTCAGGAGTGCTAGTTGTTTCTCACCTAAACTTGTTTGCAAATGGCGGATAGCTGACACATGAAGAGGATTCATTGATGCGGCTTCTGTGAAGAGTATCAGAGCTTGAAGGGCAAATTTGCTTTCTCTTGCTGAATGCAGCCACAAAGACCTGCAAGTTTATTGTCAGTTCAGAATCAACGATCCCAACAGAGTTAGACAACATGGCTATAGATTCGATAAGGCAATCTAGCAATCAAACATCAAGTAAAGATATATAAAATGTGTTTTGGCCCCACCTTATTCATGAAAATATACTAACTGCATACCAAAACTTTACGTGTTCATCAACAAGGGCAGAAACATTTATATATGGACTATTTAGCTAGAATCTGAATGCTCAAGACACTATTAAACTCGCGTGTAGTCCATAGATCATCATGTTTGTGATAGGCTAAAGAATTTATTAATCAACCATGAATTCGGTTTGTATGCTTTAAGATCTACTAGCTTGTCTGCTTGCAAATAGGAAACAGGTAGCAAACAAAAACTCACATTTCATAGATCCTGGAAATCTGAACAACTTGAAATAGAATAATATTCATTTAGTTATCCTTTTTTTTTTTTGGCAAGTGACATGATAAAGTTCTTAATCGTAATCATAGCAATCATAATATCCAAAAAGGTTAGTAGATAGATCACTATACCAAACATTTTCGTATTTTGCAAATCTAAGTGATAATGGCGTGGTATTCATGCGACATTATGCCAACTTAGCAACATGAATTAAGGATTCAATTGAGGATTGTCGTTGTCGATAAGCGAGGATATTATGGTCGGTCTTCAACCAAGAAGAGGGCAACTGCGAGAATGACTTGTTGATCCACCTAAACACCCACATCTTCATGTTGTGAAGTTGAGATGATTGCCATATGGATGCCATGTTAGCATTTTACCAGTGAACAAATAAAAAGTTAATGGTTGCTAGATCTCAACTCGAATTGTGGATATTACACAGATTCAAAAACATCTGAAGACTGTGATATATATAACAAAGAAAAGGAGAGGTCTCAAACCATACCCTTGCTATTGGTTTAAAGATGCTGCCTTGTGGGTGTTTGTTCCTGTAGAAGAAGGCACCAGAGACCATTACGGCAAGCCCCATGGCCATGGCACCTGCCGACACACCAAACCCGATGTCCATCCCCGACCTCGTCTGGACCCAAATGAGGACAGTGAGGGCAATGAGCTCCCCTACACAGAAGCTGAAGTAGGCTGTGTTGAAGTAAGTGGAAAGCTTCTTGGACTGAGCGGGGTCATCTCTCCTGAACTGGTCAGCTCCATGTGAGATCATGTTGGGTTTCAGGCACCCACTTCCTAAGGCCACCAAGTAGAGAGCCACAAAGAAGACTGTGGCCTTAAACCCCTTTGCCTCCATGCAATGCTCCTCTGGGGACATCATGTTGCATGAGGGTGGCCTCAACTGTGGCAGATGAGCTTGCACTGACAGCAATATGTATCCCTGTGAAAGCACTTTATGATTAGCTGAAACACTTCAATTCTAATGGAAAATCTGCCAGTTGCAGTAGAATATGGCTTCATGGGACTCACTGAGAGCTCTACAAATCCAAATATTAGCATGGTCCAGAAGCTCCCCAGATAGGAATCTGAGAGGAAGCCACCGAGCAGGGACAGGAGAAAGATAGTCCCCACAAAGTTGGTCACTATGTTTGCTGATTTAGACAAGGAGAAATGCATCTCATTGAAGACATAGGTTATGAGGTTGTTCCCAACTGCAGCAATCGCCATGATCTCAAGTGCTTGAATCCCTGCAGTTAATTTCAGTGATCTATGAATCCAAGCACTTTTGGTCAATTGTTAGGATAAAACTCCTGTCATGATGAACACAAAGAAGATTTATGAGAGAGAGAGAGATTGGGACCTAAAACAAAGATGACAGCTCTCATGCCACCATGCTTATTTGGCTCGCAAGGCTTGCCTCTCCAATCAACAGAGAAGTCTTGTTGAACATGCATGGAGTCCTTTCTTGAGCCCTGTCCTGTTTGAATGTCCATCATCTCTTTCTTCACGCACTGCCAAGCTGAACAATTCCTCTCTGCCTCAGCGGGGCAAAGATCTGTGGGGATGCTCACCTCATAAGGAGTTGTGGAATGGCAGGGAAAGGTGGAGGGAGTTATTTATAAGAGGGGGTGGGGGGGGCGGGGGTCGGGTCAGGTGGGGAGTGAGAAGAAGAGAGGAAGATAGAAGTGGTGGAGCTTTTTGTTGGTGTGATGTGGTTCTCCATGCTGAGAGTAACGAGTTTTGTGGGTTGACAGTCCTTGGATGATAATGGGTGTCCCTGTTCAAGGGTCAGAGTCCTATGTGCTTTTGTTTGGCGTTTAGTGGCAGTATAACTAACAAAATCTCAATATCTTATGTACCATCTCAGTCCAAATACTATAATCATCTGAATACTACTTTGCTACTAAACATGAATATGAAACAATCCCTCAACGTAACTGAATGACCTGATTGAACCAAATAAAGATACTTGTAGTTGTTCCTACTGAATAATAGTACGCGGTTATAACTAAACGAAGATAACTAATAAAATCAAATGATGACACAGGAAAACAAATAAAAAGTTATATGTATGTGTACATCGAGTGTAAACGACGATTTACCTAAATTTTGTTCCTCTGACCAACAGTTACAAGTAAAACATAGCGTGCCATTTTATATATTTCTTTATGGTAAAGTTAGCTTTACGGGGAGAAATAAGTGATCAATACAAGTGGCCAATTGGGTCTTTACATGTATTCTTGTTGGATAAAGTTGTCTTTTTTTTCTTTTTTTTAAGAATACTGCTATCTATCTGTGAAGTGTTGAACCTTTTTCTTTTAACAAAATAACCATATCAACACCAACATACTAAAAACTTACCCTGTGTTATGGTGATCATAATTTAACAATAAAAAGCTCATCAAGAGAGTGGCAAATCATGATTGTGATTCTGAGAATAAGTTTGATATGAAGGAACCTTGTTCCATCTGACAATGGCATACAATTGTTTGGCTGAAATTAATCATTGATCTGTAAGAAGTAACACCAGTTTTCCTATTCTTCCCACAAGGAGGAATATGTTCTTGGTTTTCTGATAATAGGACAAAGGAGTTAAACTGAAGACTACAGTGATTTGTTTCTTTCAAGTGAAACTAAATTTTCATATCTGCTGTGCCATTTCCAGTTCTGTGTACTTAATCTGCACTCTCAATTGCATAGTTTATCAGTAACTGGAGTATCTGAAAAAAATGGAATAGTAGTTTTCTTATCTGGCTTGTATTAAGGAGAATATATTCCAGCATGGATTTTGAACTGTGCAAGTTGAAATGGAAGAATCATTTGGCAAATCCAAATATTTGTTGAGTATTAATGAGGAATTAAATGCACCAGCTGTTGCACAATGGTCAGGTAGCACTTCACTAACCAGCACCACTACCTCTTCCTTTTTACCACCATCCTTCTTGATGCTCAAGTGACTAGGCCTTTGTTTACCACCCCCACTATTAAGTGGCCCTCTTTTTCCAATTACCACTTAAACTTTTGCCTTGCCTTTTAAAGTAATTTGTTGTAGCATGTTTTTGAAGTGAGTAAAAGTAGGTGTATTGTAAATCATCTCAACTTGAAAAGGAATTGATCTTGCTATCTTCTTTCCATTCTCTCTATTCAAAAGAAATCAACTACTCTCCTTTAGATATGGAGATTTCTATTTCATCATCCTCAATTTGGAAATTCCGATGCTGCTTACTCATTGGAATTTTTCCTCCTATTCCTTCTCCAAATTTGAAAGACAATGGATCCTTTTCTCCAAAACATAGGACACTAGTTTTTGGAAAGCTTGATAAAGGAAGGCGATCAACCTTTCTCCTCTTTGTATTTTCCTTTCTTTGTTTGAGCTAGGTGTAGGCTGTAAATGAGGTGAACGGAGCTAAGCTTCTTGTTGTTCAAGCTTGTTTGACAGCTAATTAAGCCAAATCAAACCTAACATGAGCCAAACCAAGGTTTTACAAGCTTGAGCTTGGTTCATTTAGATGCTATCGAACTTTTAATTCAAGCTCGTTTGATTGATAGAAACTTTTGCATTTTAAAACTTGTTTGGTTGGATAGTAAGCTTGACATTACAATCTTTGTGAA
This sequence comes from Alpinia galanga, assembly GCA_037177395.1. Lineage (NCBI taxonomy): Eukaryota > Viridiplantae > Streptophyta > Magnoliopsida > Zingiberales > Zingiberaceae > Alpinia > Alpinia galanga. The sequence goes on along the minus strand of JBAMHZ010223163.1, from coordinate 4,869 downwards.
TCTTAGAAACTTGTTTACTCATTTGAAATCTCCTTTGTTTATTTACAATTTTGATAAAAGCTTTATTAATAAACATAGTTTACAAACTTTGTTCATTGGCATTATTCATAAATAGTCCATAATCTTTGTTCATGAACATTAACGAGTTAAATACATATGTGTTTAAGATGATTCATTTAGTTTATTGAGTCTTTCAAGGTTGTCCATTTAATTGACATTGTACATATTGAACGAATATAAACAAATTCTTACCAAATTAAATACCAAAATTATTGATGAACGTTTAATTCATTTACAACCCTAGCTAAGTGTGGCAATTAGTATATTGTTATACCAATCATATCATAAATTGGTTTTGTCATTCTAGTAAAAATATAATTATATTTTAAAAATAATTTTATAAGGTTTAGACTAACCAAGCTCTCTAAAAAGTTACCTGATGTAAAAGTTATTGCTATTTTTTGAATGAATTATCATTTATATATATTCAAGTTGTTCCATGTTACTTTTAGGTTTTCTCAATTAACCTTATTTTAGTTTTGGGTCATATTTTCATATCATGTCTAACATTATCAGCTCTGGTTTGAGCAACCCATAAACCTCTCTTACAGTTGTTGGGTATCGGAAGTGGAACTTGGAAACTAGAATTGCTTTATTACAAGAATTGGTTACTCTAACACTAGCTCCACTCACACAACTCATACTAACACTTACTCTTCTTCTACTTTCTCCTCTATGTATGTTAGGATCATCACAACGAAAGAAGCACATTGGCATGTCACAAAGCTAATAAATTTTTTTTCTTCTCATAATTGCATCCTTGTAAGGATGATTCAAAACTATATAAAAGGAATAAATAAAAATTTAGATCATTATGCTTTTACAGAAAAAAAATAACCTCTACTTTGTTCACATGGCTCAATCCCTTGTGTAGTTATGAGGTGCTAGCACCTTAGGTCATGAAGGAGGAGGGAGAAGGACTACCACCTATTGACCCTTAATTACCATTAGACCTCCCTCAAGGATATATACATGTCGAGACCTTAAGTCTTGTACAAGTTATTATGTAAGTTAGAAATAGTGGTAATGATACCTAAGTAATCAACCACTTTGATCTAGTATAAAGGCCTTCTTCATCGGTTTAGGTATACAAGTTTTAATTAACCTCTAGCAAGGTATCGAGACTACACATTGTGGTAGTTTCTACAAAAAACTTTTGTAGTATAATTACTATACAATATAGTTCTCTTATATTATAACAACATATGGCCTATTGAAAGGAAGAGAAGCGTGAGAGGACTTCTCAATTGGTTTTTACTGTGCATAAATTTGATCTAACTGGTCACTTATTGAATCGATCATGTAATATGCTCTCCTTTTTAACGGGAGTAACAAGTTCTTTATTTATTACTCCTCACATGTAACGTTTTTAAGAGACCAAAAATCATATCAAAATAACTTGATTCCCTTACAAGATGAGTAGTAACCTTAAGTCTAAGAACTAATAAATTCACCTATCTGCAACAAATTCCATAGACATTAGGTAAACTACAAATTGGGGTTCTCATTGCATAATAATCCACCTATGTCTTAGTTTAGACGTCACCATATTTATAGAAGTGAAATGATATGTTGCTCCCCGGGGGCTGCAAGCCTTTTCGGGATGTCTGCCCTCCTGTCGCGTTAGCTCTTGGTTGGGCACAAAGTGCTTCTCGTGATTTACCTCTTCCGTGTTGGCTGTAGGACCGATTGGCGGGGACACTGAGGGTAAGCGAATCACCTTTTTACACAAGAAATGACATGTTGCTATACATAATGTAAACTAGAACGAAGTAAATATCCCATCTTGAGATCAGTAAGAATTGAGATTTTCTAATAACATTGTCTTGTACGCTGTAGAATCATCTTATCACTAAAGCAACATAGCTATAAGAAACTTCTATAACAATCTTTCAATTGCATAAGATAATAAGATTGTGAAGAAAAATGTAATTATTTTAATTCATTTGTGTAATTATATTACATAGTGATTTCCTTTTGCAATTTGATTGCTGTAGGAGCACTATTTACTAACACTCCCTTGGTTGCTTCAATCTTGGTTACTTCTCTTTATGGTTATAAATGTCATCTCTAACTCCTATTTTGAGGAGACAATGGAAATTCTTCATAATCACATGCTTAGATTAGATATTTTCATCTCTATAGATTTCTCCCTTACTAACTAGCTAGGATTGCCTAAATTCTTTTATCAATACCCTCAAGACTCTAGAAGATTGTGGAATTTCTAAAAGGACTATAGAAAAGTATAAACTTTCCGTGAGTTACTAATGATCCTAACAATGATCTCTTCCTTTGGCATGCTATTGTCTCCTTGAAATTATGAAAATAAAGTTTTCATCAAAGTGGGTAGTGAGGGCTATACTCTTAGTTAGACATCGACTATGGTGAAGTATTAATAATTGAAGTGTCCCACTCGCTCATGTACAATAGTTGACATTGAGTTTTTTTGTGGCTTGGTGCATCAAGTGTATTGGTGCAATCGGTCCAGGTCATGATTGATCATATTCAAATTGAGCTCGAGTTGAGTTTTAATGTTTGACAATGGTTGATGGAGAAGGTATGTTGACTTGGCATGGAAAGTCTAAGTAGTGAGACTTGACATTGGAGAAGTTCAAGAATGAATTTTTAGCAAGGAAAGTTTACGTTGCGACTTGACAAGGAAAAGTCTAACATGGGTTGGCAAGAAAAGTTCAAGTTACGACTTGGCAAGAAAAAGTCCAAGAACGTGGTTCTTGGCGATAGGCACTTGATAGTATGACTAAGCCGATGGAAATACTTGAAGAATAATGAAAAGGATAATGAGTATGGGCTCGGGACATCGCTGAGGCGTAAGGCTGAGGGAAGTGACTAGAAGGCTGAGGTCTAGACTGAGGAGTGGTGAAGTTCCGGAGGTGTGGCCTCTTGGCACTTAGCATAATTAGGTCGATGAAAGCACTTGAAGATCAACGCATGAAGGCGTGAGGCTGATGGAAGTAGCTTGAAGACTTAGGTTTAGGCTAAGGTGAGTTACAAGTGTGAAGAGATCATACTTAAGAGAGTAAATCTCAGTTTTTAGGTTTACCAGTCAACTGGTAGGGTTGACCAGTCGACTGGTAAATGGTAGTTAAGTTGGAGTTGACTGCAGCTTATGTTTGGGCCTTTTATGTTTGAGCAATCAATTGACATTGAAGGCCAGTAGATTAGTGTAATGGCTAGTTGATTGGTGATCCAATGTGAATAAGTTATCCAACATGGATTGAGCTATGGAAGAGACATTACTCACAACGGATAGTCAATCAGTCGACTGGTGGTATATACTAGTCCACTTATGAAGGCCAGTCGACTAGTGAAGGGCCTAGTCGACTGGTGGAGTCTGATTTTGCCCTTGAATACAGATTATAAAAGGAAACTTTGAAGGAAGCAGATGGTAACCAGTTCTTGGTGACTTGAAGGTGAATTATTGTTGCATTCTAGGCCTTCCAAGCTCTTCCAAAGCAACCAAATTCAAAGATCAAGTAAGTGTTCATTGTTGTAAAGTTTTTTTTACTCTCATTTGTATAATACTTGTTATATTTAGTTTTGCTTGTATCTAGTGTTTGTATTTATTTGGTTATAAGAACGTTGCTCCACCTTGGTTTTGATCCAAAAGGAAGTAAAGCTAGTGAAGCTTTGGTTTAGGTTTGATCCGCCTTAAAGATCGCCATGGAGTAGGAGCTAGACCTTCGAACCATGTTATATTATTGAGTTGTGCATGTACTTTACTTTGTTATTACATTTATATTTATATTTCCACTGCACACTAACAAAGTTTGTAGATGAGTATGACTAAACCAAGCTACAATGAAAATTTGGGGGAAACTCTATTCACCCCCCCTCTAGTGGCGATCAACGACTCTACATAGTACTTGATTTACCAGTCCCTATAAGATCAATATTTTATTATTTGACGATAACCATGCACTTGCAGGGGTTGAGCACAATCAAGTCCTTGACTTAGTAGTTGAAGACTTGATTAGCATGCATCAGTTCCTCTGTGACTGCTCCTTCGAATTGATTATGTTGGATCATGGACAACAGGGTAGGTTTAAGATCAAAATTGTTTACCTCGATTGGGGGTGTTTGGATACTCTATCTTAGTTCTCTTATGCTTGGCACAGCATAATCTTTTAAGGGCTTGTTTTCTTCTTGTTCTTCCATGGTTGAATCTGGGATTTCTTCTTCTTGTTTTTAAAAAAGTCTTCATCTAATGAGTATCCTCTCAATTGATCTATTTCTAGTAAATCTCCTTGCTTAGTCGATTTGCCCATGCAGTGAAAAAGAAAGTATCTTACAAAGGAAAAGAAATAAACTAAAAAAAAGAAAAAAAAAGTGAAAATAACTGTAGAAAATATAAAAAATAAAATTTGAAGATAGAAGTGCAAATATGCATAAAATAAATCCAGATTAACCAAATCTGCTAGTAGTCTAATATTGAGCACAGTCCCTTGCAACGACGCTAAAAACTTGATGTCGTACAAACCACTTGCAAGTGCACAATCATCATCAAGTAATAAAATATCAATCCCACAGAGACTGGTCAAGTACCATATACTTACAGAAGGTAAGTTATCTATAAAGAATCAAACACAAAGATTTAGGTTTAAGAGAGCAAGAGAGTGATGAGTTGAAGAAAGAACTTAAGGGATCAAGGATAATCTTAAGATTTTGGTTTCACTATAGTAACTATCTGTTAGTGTAGTAAGCATTACTCCTTGTTTTGATATATGAACCAAAGTTTAAAGCTAGGTTTACTTATGTTCTGACATGTATGGCAAAGTGATGTGAACTTTT
>JBAMHZ010223054.1:0-14073 GCA_037177395.1 Alpinia galanga | reverse complement strand
AATAATTTATAAATTTATCTTATTAATTAAAATTTTAATAAAACAATTTTATAAAAAAATTAAATCTAATTAATATAGCAATCTAAAAAAAATAAAAAAAATATTGAATTTAGATCCGAGATTTAAATCCCAGATTTCAAAATAAAAAATAAAAAAAATACAGATTCAGTATTTCAATCCTGAATCTAAAAAAAATACTAAAAAAAAATTAAAAAATGTGAATCAGATATTTATAAATTAAGTTTCATAAATTAATTTTATTAATAAAAATTTTATTTTTAATTTTTTTATATAAATTTATAATAATTTGTTATCTAAAGCCGATGATAATAATACAAACAACGCCAATCATAGGAATAACGAAGAGACTAAAAATGATACAGATAACACCATCAAAATCTAGCAATCACACGAGCAGAATATGGATGGTAGAATTCTTTTTCGTAGATGATTTTTCTGACATCGAAATCATTGACGTTCCAGATGTGATACCGATTAAATATAATTTATAACATATTTAATAAATTTATTTATATTTAAACGTGATAATTTTTTTACTGATAATATAGATGTGGTACTGATTTTTTAAAAAAAATGTTAAAATTTAAATCTCGGAGTGAATCTAATAAAAAAATTTAAAAAATAATATATTCCGAGATTTAAATTCCGACAGCAAAAAAAAAAAATAAATTTATCTTATTAATTTAAATTTTAATAATACAATTTATTTTTTAATTTTTTTTACAAATTTATTAGATTTTTTACAAATTAAATTGAGATTTATAAAAAAAAAGGAATGATCGGATCATTAAAAAAATTAAAAAAAAAATAAAAAAAAATGTAAATCCCGGATTCATTAAAAAAAAAAAAAATGTGATCCGAGATTTAAATCCCGGATTCATTAAAAAAAAATAAAAAAATGTGATCCAAGAAAATAAAAAAAAAAAAAAAACTGTGCCAAAATTTAAATCCCGGTATAACTCCTTCTCTTATCTATTTTCATAATAAATTTTAAAAAAATCTATTCTCGTAATATCTTTCCCCTTCTCATCTATTTAAAAAAATCCCCCTAACTCATCCATTGATGACGAGGATTTTGGAACAGTTGGGAGAGGGTCCGAGAAGGGTAAGGACCACGTGGACGACGTCCCAACAGCCCGTGCTCGTGCGCGTTCGAAGCGGCGCCGCCATGAACGACAAACACTGGACGTCCACGACTCCTTGCGTTCTCCATGCTCCGCCACGCTGCCGCCATCAAATATTTATACTCCTTCCGAAGAGATCAAGTCCGACAAATCAAACAATGGCGATGCCGCAGCCGAGAAGACAAGCTCGCCCTTCGCCTCCATGGGAAGTCCTCCGACTCATTTCCGAATTCGTGGGCGATCCCAAGTCCCTCGCCGTCGCATGCTGCGTCTCCAAATCGTGGCACGCAGTCTTCACCTCCGACCACCTATGGACGCCCCTCTGCCGCTCCCTCTTCCCTTCCTCCGCCCACTCCACTGCCGCCGTCTCCTCCCGCCACCTCTTCCTGCTCCTGCACACCGCCTCCCGCCGCCGCCGACGCCGAGCGCCCTCCCAGCTTCTCCTTCCCCTCCCCCGCTTGCTTTTCTTCCTCGACGTCTTCCAACGCGGCGCGCCGGTTCTGTCGCTGGTCCGAGCGGGGACCGAGCTCGTTTCGCACCGAGGCGTCTTCCGGTTCGACGTGCCGACGAACGGAGAGGAACCGGCGGTGCTCGACTGCAGCGACGATGTGAGGGTGGCGTGGACGGTGGTGACCGCGGAGTGGCGCGAGGCGTTTGGGTTGATGGAATTTGAAGGGCAGGGGAGGGCGGTTGGGAACAGAGAGTTGTGGTTCTCGGAGATGCTGCCGTATCCATCGTCATTTTGCTGGTCGGAGGCGGAGGTCGGGTTTGAGGCTCAAGTCTTCGTCGAGTTTGCCGACGAGGGGCATGGCAGTGGGGGTGGTGGAAGGACTGTGGAAAAGGTAAGTTTTGGTTTGATGAACACTAAGACGTGGAGATATGTAAAAGTGGAGGATGGTTTACTTTATTTGCAGTACTTCCTTATGGATAAAACAAAGTAGCAACTTTCATTTCACTGTACAAGGCGACGCCTTATTAGAAGAAGAGCTTGGCTTTTAAGTAAAGAAAGCACGCAAATTTGAGTACTGGATGAACAACAAGTTGATCAATACAAAAATGAAGAGGAAAAAAAAATTTGAATGGATGTACATAAGCATTCCCCAAAAACTACAGGCAATCATTTAGCAAGAGACCATTCCTGTGAAAAACAAGGTTACAAGGATGATTCGACCCATTCCATGTATCAAGTACATGCTAGCGAGAGACAGAATTTTCTGACAGGCTTTTCACCAATTACAGCTTGGTCGAAGCTTTAAATTCTCCAACCGTGATAGCCAAGAAACAGCACGAGCCAAGGCCCCTGTTGAGTACAGTCTCTCTCTCTCTCACAGATGCAATTGAGGTCGCCCGTTGGAGCTCAACCATAAATACGATAATTTACACATTAGCCCATAGCTGTTACAAAAGACAGACATGAGTAGCAGTAGTAGTTACCATCCACCTGTGCTACTGAAGGCAGGCAACCCATTTGCAGCATCAGATTGTGACGACGTTCACCTCCTAGAGTCACTCCATCCAGTGCTAGTTGCGAAGCCAGCGGCTGAACCATTAGGATTTGCTAATTCCTCTCCAGTTCTGCCACCGAAGTCACTGCCTCCGCTCCAGCCACCTAGGCCACTGACATTCCCAGCCCAGCCGGAACCAGCACCATTTCCAACCCCCCAGGCACCCCTGCCTCTGCCCCCTGTGCCACTGCCTTCCCTCCAACTTCCCTTGCTTATATCTGCATGGCCTCCTGCCCAATCACCACCAGTGCTGCTATCGCCTATGATGTTGACTCTGCCGCTGCTCCATCCCCAAGGATCCTTTCCAGGGGAGTTGTTAACTTTTGCACCAGGAAAGGTGCTCAAGCCATCATTTTCATTCACACTCCACTTTGATGCACCATAATCAGAATCATGTCCAATGCCCCCATAATTATTTCCTTTTCCATGTGGTCGCCCCCGTCCTCTGCCTGGTCGTGGAACCCCACTAGGATGGACATCTCGACTGTTGATGCTTCTGGAGTCAAATCTGTCACCTGTTTGTAAGAACAAACTTCACAAGTGAACAACACTAGCAAAGCATACTACGTGAACTAAAGAAGCTATTTTCCTTACTAACATCAATATCAAATTTTAAACACAAGTTTCAAACTAAATTATCAAAACTAGTAAGCAAAAAGGGTACTGAATACTAAAACTAGTAGCAACAAAGAGATGCAAAGCACAGTATGTGAACTAAAGAAGCTATTTTCCTTACTAACATCAATATCAAACAAAGTTTAAACACGAGTTTCAAACTAGAATACCAAAACTAGTAGCAATAAGAGAACTAAATAATCAACAGATGTGACATGTCAACGTCTAGAAACTTGTACATCCTTCAGATGGAAGCAAAAGTTTCGATCTAGAATACTCATAACAATAGAACCAAATTAATGGATTATAAGATTTCTGATACAAACCTGTTCTTGAACCAGGAGTTGTTGATCTTTCCCGGTCTGAATTATAACCTCTCCAGCCATCATTACTGCCTGCTGAAGCACTGGCTACAGATCCACCACTAGACGAAGCCCATGCAGGGCTTTTCATGGGTACCATTGCAGCAACTGTCCGTATGGATGGGCCAGAATCAGGTGGTAATTTGTCTATGTTCTTCTGAAAATAAGCCACCAAACGATCAATATTGTCAAAATCCTTTTTCCGAAATCTAAAACCATTTGGGTACAACCCTATGTACTCATGGTGTGGATTAGACGTCCTAATATAGGACAAAATGAAAGTCCCTGGATGTTCATGTGAAATGCCAAAGGAGTACACTATCCTCATAGGATTTGCTGTCTTTTCGGTTCTTAACAAATCATCAACTTCCGACTTTGTCCCTTTTCTGAATTTACGGTAAGAAAGCATGGCTTTCAGGTGAGTTACCAATGGATCGACATATCTGTCCATAACCTGGAAGTCAAGAATTAAGGTGCCACATTAGATTTTGCTAGCTTTTTCTTAAAGTAACGGTAACTTAATCATCAAAATTGGTGCATGAGGGATTAACAAATGGAAAAATCAGTAAAATATGCCAAAAATAGAATTATGTAAAAGTTGCAAAATATTAACCAGTTCGATGCTAGAAAAAGCTCCCTCTTAATCACATAAAAGTTAAGAAATGTCACAGTTTTCATCCTGCATACACTTACATAACTATATCTCAGTACCTGGAAGTAGAGATGACAATGGGTTAGATTCGAATTAGATTTCATACCCTTCGTCTCCATCCCCATTTATTATATCCATCCCCATCCCCATTAGATATTAAATTTTTATCTTCATCCCCATACTCATTGGAGGATCGAATATCCATACCCTACTCAAATACCCTATTATCATTTATAATTGTATTTTTTTTCAAATTTAAATCATTTAGATGAAGCTATGGATATTTATCAAATTCTTAAGAGAACAAAAAGAAAAAATATTAAAGATAAAAATTAGCAAATTAAACATCATAGAAGAAATAACAAAATGTTAAAAATAATTTATCTCAACACCAACTATTTAATCAGGTATTTGGGTAGGATATGAGTAAGATTCTATGAGACCTGCCTCCATATCCAAATTTGAAAATCTTCATACCCGATTACCAAATTATTTAATCGGGTCCAAAAAAACCCCTCCATACCCTCCTCCATTTGGTCCTACCCTCCTCCATTCAAATTGGGTATTGGATCCTCCGTCGGATTTGGAGGAAATTATCATCCCTACCTGAAAGAGTATTTAACTAAAACTTAGTTGATCACTAGAGGATGTGGCAATAAACCCAATAATCCTTATTTTCAACTCCCTAAAGTATTTTCTCGTTTCTCCATTCCTTGTCTTTAGGTGCCTAGGTATCCATTATAAATCTTTTCATCGTTTGAACTAAAGTCAAAATTTGCTTAAGTCACATTTACATCTCCAAAAAATTGTTTGAGATGATCAATCAGGCTATCAAGTGCAAACTACAAAATCCAACACCCTACAGTAATAATTGCAAAGGGAAAAGGCAAAAAAGGAAATGAGAATGCTACTATTGTCACACATGCAAACAGGCACAATCTTACTGACTGCCGGTCTGAGCATTTTGATACTAGGATCCTGCCAACCGATCTCACTCCAACATCTTAATATCACCACGCTTTTCACTGATAAGGAAGTGCTCATTGTAGGAGTGAAGTGGCCACAAAATTCTCTCTCCGGGGTATTTTTTCTAGCTTATCAATTTTTATCATCCACCCCCCCACCCAAAAAAAAAAAAAAAGTTGAAACTTTATCATCAAGCTATCATTTATAAACAAGTTCCAATGTGGATTTTTTTACCTTTACTGGGTTGCAAGTTGTAAGAAATACTACGGAAGTGTTTACAAAGCATTAGCTGGAAAATAAACATAGCTACTGTTAAGCTATAGAAAAGTAAACCAGATTGCATCTGTAGTATAAGCAATCACATGGAGATTGATGATATTAATCATTTATAAAGCATGTTAAGATGTCAGCATTTCAAACCAAAATACATAAAAAATGAATGATATGTCAGCTATGGTTTTTGACATTTTAATCACAATTCAGGAATCAAATTACTACCCCTGTAAAGAGATGAAAATTGCATTAAAAAAAGTATTAATTGTGAATCAAACCTCGTCAAGATCTTCAAAAGTATCTTTATCAATTGTTAGGGTCTTCCCTAAGCGCAGTAAACTGGTAATATCTTTGTGATCTTTACCTCCCTCCACTATTTCTTTGTGAGCATACACTCCATCAAAAACCTTTAAAGTCAAAGTTAAAAATGATGGCCCTTTAGAGCTTGGTCTGATGATGCTCTCACCAGGTTCCTTATCAGATAAGTGCTGTCAAAATAAAATTATTTGGAGTCAAATTCAATATATTATCTGATTAGAAAATCAAATAATTGTCAGATCATCACATGCAATTTTTTAATACAACACACCTCTATTGCTTCATCAGCAGTGACATTCCGGAAGCAGGGGTGAACAATCATTCTTGGTTTAAAATGCTTCTTTGCAAGTTCCTTCTTCTTTCTAGCCTTCTCCATCTCACTTTGCAAACTAATCTCATCCTCATGATAGTAAGGGTCACGATTACGGATGTTGAAAGGTCTATTCCTCAAATCGGTAGCCTTAGCAGTTAAGTAAACCACGTGCCTATTCTTGTTAACATTCTTAATCTTGCAGGTAATTATATCACCTTCGTGTATCCTTTCAGGATCAAACCCTTCATCCGAGTAGTCATCAGACATTATCATACCTTTCAAACCAGAATCAAATGCACAAACAATACGATTCTCTTGCACATGACGCACTGTAACCTGAACAATCCGCCCAGGGGAGATCGTCTCATCTGTTTCACCGGACAGCATAGCAAACTCCTCCTCTGGGCCTGGATCTTTAAATAGTTTTCGCAAATCCTGAAATCCATGCAGAAGTTCCATCTTTATATCATACAAGGTTTCACTTTTGTCAGTCCCAAACCTATCAAAAATACTCTTGGCATACTCATTGATATCAAGCAACCTAAGCATATCGGGCTTTTCCCTAACATGTTCAATTGCCATCTCCTGTATATCATCATCCATATCATTTGGTTCGTCTGGAGCATCCTCAGCATAGACATCCTTTGCCAGATTCCTTGCAAGATCATAGGACTCTGGATGAATTCTTGTATCATCCAAAAGGTCCATAATATGACTACTAGCTGCTGCTGCACCACTTCGACGGACACGCAAAAACCCAACGGCATTAATGAACACTTTCTTTCTAAGAATTTTCCCCATAGGTATCTCCTTACGGTTAAAAATTGACCCAGCCCGAACAAATGCTCTTTGTAAAGCAGATGCTTTTCGAGGCCCAAGACCAGAAATGAATTGTAGAGGAGCAAAAAGCCATTCATGGCTTGCAGCCAAGTTTATATCAAGGCCAACTTGGTTCGTAGCATCAACCATAACCTGCTCAACAACTTCATATTTTTCATCTGGTGTAAGGAAATGCTCCAAGGGACAAAGTTTCCATGACAATATCTCTTTTCCTGGTCCACAAAGTGTAGCAACCATGGCTAGAGGATTTTGCAAGTATCGACCAAGAGCAACGGATCGCTTCACAATACCTTTTAAAAAAATAACATTAAAACGGATATAGCATGAAATCAGTACATGATCCAAAGAAAAAAAAACAATTACCAGGTTGACTAGGAAGTTGATCTGAAGAAATCCTTGAATTCTCATAAAGACGAGGCAAGGATTCATCACCAAAAATAATACTGATGTTTTCCAAATCTCGACTTACATCCTTTGGATGATCCTCCACTATCTTGAAAATAACCTGCCATAAACAATGTTTTCAAAGCCATTATAAGTGCACAAATATGACAAATTGCAACAATCAACAGTAAACTAAATACCCCAGGGATACATATTCTGAAGCAGGAATTTTTTTCTTTCCTTGAGTAAACATGATACATGATCATAACAACTCATTCGTGTTCAGAAGAATATCTTCTGATAAAAGACCAAACAATCACTAATATAGAAGGATAAATAAGCCAAAAATATATTATGATTCTCCAACAAACAAATCACACTTTAATCAGAAATTTGTACCTCAAACATGAAGTTGATGATGGGTCAGCAAACCATAGGATACATGGGAAAAACATTTTTGAATCGGCGAATATGAAATACTTGACCAATTAGAACCTTAAGTCTATAATTATTTTATCAATCACCACCTCAACTCCTTGGTAAATACATAGTGGACCCTTCTGGTAAGAATTCATCCATCTTTGCTATAATTGTTACATCCCGAGGTCACAATCAATTTGTGTGGGGATTGGTCATCACAAGAAAACAAAATAGCTGAATCTAGGCATTGCAGGAGTTCAAGCATAAAAACGAGCGAATGGTAATGAATTTAAGGTAGCTAGAAGTATCAAAATTCCTTAACATGGTTGCATGCAAAAGTTTACAGAAATGAATAAATAATCAAAATGATGGAAAAGAGAAAGAGAGCCATTACTTCATATATGTCATCCTTTAGTTGCCTGCAGGCCATGTTTGCTGCTCCAACACAGACAGCATGAGGATGGTGATCAGTCATGAACTTTAAGACTCGGTGGTGATCATTTTTCTTTCTCTGTTGATCAGCAGCAGCCTGGGACCGAACACTTATGGAACCAGCATATAATACATCCACCATTTCGCCTGCTGAATCCAACATAACAATTGTAGTAGCTGGCTTGCCAGGACCCCAACAACAAGCCATTACTCTTGATTCAGACTCATCTTCCAAATCATTCTCTGCATCCTTCCGTTTGAAAGGTGCAATGGAGACTTTGTTCCATAATTGTTTTCCATATTCCATAAGAAGCCAGTTTTTTGCCCTTGCAGTCAAAAGTGACCGAGCTTCCTTTTCCATTATTGGAAGAATAAAAGTGAGAAACGAATCCTCCAATATCAGTTTCCGTTGCACATTCCAAAGTTTAGCAGATGTACTAACACATTCACTAAGATAGCATTCAGAAGCATCCGATAACAATTTCTTCTGAATTTCATCAGGTAATTTAATTGTGACCTGAATCAGTTTCTCAGCTTCACCTTTTTGGATGAGTAACCACTGTGCATCCCTAAATTCAGACAATGGTTTGTTGCGAAGCCACTTTACACCTGCAAGTTGATGATAAGGATCAACTGTGGTATTTCCTTCAGAAGTAGGGCTTGTTGACACAACAGCTTTCTCCATAAAGATACTGCGCACATGTTTTCTAACATTCGGCTCACAGCCAATCTCTACAGCTGCCTGCAAAAGAAAATAACTCACAAAAGATCAATAAAGCTTCCGACTAAGATTATTTCGAGAACACTGCATAAATACACAGGAAAAGATGCACATAGACAGGTGTACCATGTGCCTAGCTCCTTTAAGCACATCTTGAGGAGTTTCAAACAGTGTGCACGTAAAATTTGCAGCTATTTCCTCAGGTGTTTCTTTTCCATCTTCCAATTCATCTGATATCTGTTGGAAGGAAATAAAAAAAGAAAAATGTAAAAAAATAATAACAAAACCTCTTTCATAAAAATCAACAAGCTTTTGTTATGGAAGAAATACAAAATAGCCCCCATCAACATGAACTTGTTTGGTGAGAAGTCACCAACTGAATGATGAAAGGCAATTCCACCAAACAATTCTACCAAAAAATAGCACATGCATACATCTTTGACTTGTTTAGCAAAATAAAATTAGAAAAAAAAGCAAATAAATAAATCACCTTTTCTAATGAGAGAAGTAAACCAAATTGTTCAGAATTTGCACCAAATTTGTTGGCAACTTCCCAAAGGCCAGCTTTGTGGCACATACTATACAATGATTTTCTCTTTGGTTTCTTAAATTGCCCATCCTCCATATCAACTTCACCAGGTGGAAAATGTAGATTGAACTTTGCATCAATATCATCAACCTCTCTTTCTGATTTTGCATCCCTTAATGCCTCAGTGACTGATTTAAAAAGCTGTTGATTCAACGCAAGTCTAGATTCATTATCAATTCTCCGGGCTTCTTCTTCAAAACGTTTGTTATAGTAGGATTGAAGGGCATTCTTCCTTTTCTGAAGCAACAACCACTTTTTGTCCAAGGTTTGAACTGCCCAAAGGACCTGAATAACAATTTAGATTGCTCTAAGAACATATTTGATCTCCAAACTATTTGCATAAAAGATACACCCAGAATTAGTTATCAACTACCTTATGAAATTTCAGCTTTGTTGTACCATCACTCTCCTGCACGCTGGCATCAGGATCCTTCAAAAGGCTATGACACAACTCCTTGCGATACATGCTAATGAATGGAACCTGAAAAAAAATACAACAGAGTATTCCATCTTTTCAAAATCCCTCAAGATACATAATTCAAACCATCCCAAATAAAACCTACATCAAGCTTCTGCACATGCATCATTGTCAATACATTTCCAATTTCCTCTTTGTTTATTTCTTTGAGAAACTGGTCATAACCAAATAGAGGAGAGATACCACCATTTGTAAGTTGGCTGTAGATCCAGGTACTCTCCTCTTCTATACTCTTATCATCTGTTGGAGGAGGCCCAGTAATATCTTCAGATAGCTGCAAAGTAAAGAAAGTCAACTATCCGTAGATATTTAGTAATCTGAAATAAGGTAATTGATCATGCAGCAATACGCAAATTTAAACACTGGCAGTGAAGTTCGTTGCCTGAATTCTCTCAGGTACATCTGTTTCTCGTATAATGTCATCCTTTGGGGTCATATACTTCTCTGAAAGAATAAAAGGTTCAAACTCATCCTCCAGCTTCTTTTCACCCCAACTACCATCGCCAACACTGGAGGCAAGACTTTGCTTCCGGAGCATTAGAAGCTCATCGACATCACCAAATATCTCATGTGCTTCTTGTAAAGCAGAAGATGAAACTCCTGGAGCTTGGCCTGGCTTCTTTTTCTTTAGCTTTTTCTTTCTGTCATAAGTCAGCATCCCAAAAACATTTAGAAAGCCATGAAAAATACAAGAGAGTACACAGAACTTTCCAGCAAGCAGAAATGTATCACACCTTAAAACCGCACCAGTCTCATCAACATCTTCTTCGTCAACAATAAAATCTGCCATTTCATCCTCGTCGCCAATGATATCTGCATCTTCTTCTTCTTCTTCTGGCTGTTCCTCTTCCTCAGCAATGTCCTCGAGAGGCACCACTGAGTAATGAGAGTGAAGGGTGAGTAGTTGCAAAATACTAATCAGCTAGTGAAACATATTCATTGTATGATTACCTTCATCATCCCCAAACAAACTACGTTTCAGTTTCTCTTCAGCTGTGCGGCTACCATGGCTGTTCTTATCCAAGTCTTCGTCATCTGAAAACCCAGATCGATCCTCCATGTCAGTGTCCCTTCCAGCCTTCTTCAAACGCTTAAATTTGCTACCCTGCAGAAAATTAATAAGAATAGAAAATCAAAAACCCATACCCATGCAATGTTAATAATGAGTAACAATATAATCAAGCACACCGGCTGGGGTCGATGGAAGCCAGTTATGTTGTTGTCCTGGAGCAACTCGTAATCGTCCTCATCAAGAACAAAGTTCTTCTCCGAATCTCTGAAACACAACTCAGATGTCTATTACTTATCAACTGCTAGAATCACACAAGTAAATTCAATCTGTTACCTTTTCTTCCTCTTCTTTTTTCTATGCCTCTCCTCGTCACTATCCTGCTTCTCCTCTTCCTCCTCCTCTTCCTCCTCTTCTTCCACTTCATCCACTATGAATCCATCCTGTTCGTATTCATCCTGGCCCTCTTCTGTTAACATCAGGAACAACGCATTAGGCACTAGAAGTTCCTTGCCTGGGAAGATAAAAGTCCCAAGAAATACCAAATTTACGGCCCAATTTAATCAAGATCTTAACTCTACCTTCCTCTTCTTCTTCTTCATCATTATCCCTATCGGCAACGTCATCCGCATCCTGCTCCATCGCTCGTTCTTCCTCATCCTCTTCGACCTCAACCTCCTCTGTACATCTCGAATGAAAGAGAATAAGTTAGAAGGCCTAACTTCAGAATACCGTACAAATCAAAGACCGATTTTTTCACCTTCGTCGTCGGAGAGCACCGTTCGTCCGGCCATTTCCTGATCGGATCGTCGAGATACGACGAAACGAAATCCTAGGAGGTAGTTTTGCCTGCGCGATTTTGCGAACGAAGAAGAAACCTAGATCGCTAACTTATCTGAAGCAGGAACCCTAACAGGGAATAAGTTACGTCAGGAGCAATTTTCTCTGCCCTCGGTCCTATTTATTGATAACGCACTCAAAATTTTTATTTTATTAAATAATATTTAATTAGTTATTTTTTATAATTAATTATTTATTTATTTTTTGAAAAAATAATTTAAATTATTTGAGCCATTAATTTTTATAATTAATTAAAACCCTTTTAAAAAGTGGTGTAATTTTATTAGAAAAGCGTACATTTTTATTTAAATTAAATTATACGAGATGAATATTCAAGTAAAACCAAAACAACAAAATCAAATTTATTAAAATTAAATAATCAAATTTTTTTACTATAAATATGAATAAAACGGACCAATAAAAAATAGTTACTTCAGTGGTCAAACTAATCAATTTATTAAAAAAATAAAAAAATATTAAACTTTTCAAATTCGTAATATTTTTTAGATTTCTTTCTTTTCGTCACCAAATCTAAGTTCACTATCAAAGTTTTATAGACAAAATCCAACATAATAAATTGTTATAATTTAAATTAAGGTTCTAATATTTTTTTTTAATAAAAAATTTAATTGATTAAACTGATTTCTAACATTTTATAATCAAAATAACTGATTTTTTGAATAAAGTTTTAAATTAATCGGACCAAATTTTTTAAATTAATTCAGTTCGATTTCAGTCGCACCAAAAGTTTCCTCACCCGCATCGTCAATTGATTTAAGAGTATTTTTAAAAGTTTACGATGAGAGAAAAAAAAATTGTTTTAACTCGTAGAGTTTTTTTTTTCTAATCAAATTGAATGATTTTTATTATTAAATACGAATAAAAAAAGTTATTGAATTTTTTTATTATTAATTTTTATCACTAAATAAAATAAAAATAAATTAATTACTTTGATCGGTAATCAAATTAATTAATTCTTTAAAAAATAAAAATATATTCAAACTTTTAATCATTTTTAGATTTCCTTTTGTTACCAAACAAAATTTTAAATTAAGGCCCAAATATTTTATTTTTTATAAAACAATTTAAATAATTTAATCGATTTTTAAAATTTATATTCAAAACTATTGAATCGAAATAATTAATATTTAAAAAAAAAATAAACTCTCAATTTAATCAAATCAAATTTCTGAATTAATTCAATATGATTGATTATTTTTTGTTGAATCGATATTCTAGCAACCTGTTCGATGATGGCGAACCAAAAAAAATCCAAAAGAAACCCTAAACACTAGATTTCAATTTGGGAACCTTTAGATTTTGAGAGATAGAAGGTAGGACTTTGGGAGGAAATGTGAAAATGGGAGAAAATAGTAAATAAAAAATAGGAGAAATTTTAAATATTATTTTAAAAAAATGAGGGAAGGAAGTGAAGGAAAGGGGAAAAAATTAATTATTATCTTTGTTACTCATAATAAAAAGGAAGATTTTTTTACACTGTAAATTTTTTCCTTCCCTCTTTATTTATTAATCAATCTCTTCTCACTTTTTCATTGAAGAGGAAGAAACGACTGAGGAATGCTTACACTTTAAATATTAAAGTGTAAAAAAATCTCTCTTTTTTATGAGTAAAAAAAGATACAAATTATCCATTCCTCTCCTTCCCTTCCTTCTCTCATTTTTTTCCAAATAAAATTTAAATTTTTTTCTTCTTTTATTTATCTTTTTTCTATCTTTTTTTCACCTCCTCTCAAACAGTCTAAAGATTTTAAATAGGCTGTGGTACAGAAGAACAATTTTGTTAATGTTTTTGATAAAAATTAGGAGATATATATCATAATATAATATATACAGAGAAAAAATTTCTCTTAACCCGAAACTTATTACACTTTCTGTAGGATTTGAAAGTATTTTATAAAAAAAAAATGTGACCAGAGGAAAATAATTTTATTTATCTCTTTCTGAAAAAATTCTATGATACCCTAAATTAAATGATTTTTTAAATAAAAAATTATTAAATCCTTTAGAGTTTTTTTTTAATCATTTTTGAGATTTCCTTTCCTTACCAAACTTCGATACCAAAATTAGAAAACTCAATGTTAGAAAAAATATGAATGGAAAATGAGGTGGTAGATGAAATATATAAGATGTTAGTTTGACATTGAAAGTTTTTAGGTTTAATAGTTGGTTTATATTGTTAGTGAGAGCCCT
>JBAMHZ010222947.1:0-14075 GCA_037177395.1 Alpinia galanga | reverse complement strand
ATCAACTTTAGGTTTTAAAAAAACTTCCTATTGTGTAAAAATCAATTCATTCGCTCTCAGCGTTCTGCCAACTGATTTTATAGTCAATATAAAAAAAATAAATCACGAAAAATACTTTATATCTAACTAAGAATTAACACGACAAAAGGTCAAAACTCCAAAAAAGTTTGGGGACTTAAAAAAACTTACTAGTATCGTATAGAAAGCCTGTGCAACTTGCTGAATTAACAAATATTTAAGGGATGCCCAATCTATATTTTAATAATTGAATAACAATGAAATTTAACATGAAATATAAATGGTACACTTATTCAAAAATACTAAAAAAAAATTTACCACCTTTACATATTAATCCAAAAAATAAAATAAAAAAATTAATTTTTAACCTTTTCTTTCTTGAAATTGAAATTATTCTTTTATCTTTGGCCAATCACTGCTACATCTATTTACACTACAAACCACGCCATCACAAATATCTTTCAAAATGCATGATTCGACAAGGCACATCATCTGCTTCCTTTCCCTGAACAAAACTTGATTGATGCTCATGAAAGCCTTGGGCTCGAGGGTGGCAGCCCATGATCCCACTGCACTGATGGTTCATTACTCGGGCGCGAAAAGTAGTAGATCAGATGTGACACTCACAGACCACTTGGAACAATTAAAACAATACACAAAGTGAAAGCTCTTGCCACTTAAATGCCAACAAAATCTATGTTACAGCCACAGGTTAAGCTGCTTGAGCACAATCCCCACAAATAATGGGGGTAGCAGTGGAGAGTGTAAATTCATCCAATTCTAGTGTAAACAATAGAGCTTTGAGATTAGCAAACAGTTTGCACATATACAGCAAGAAAAAACAACATTTAAGGGACAAAATAAGCAGACATTAGAAATAATAAAGATAATGTCATACAAATTACCAGCGTTTGAATATCACAAGAGGTGGGCATCTTAAAAAAAACAAAGGTTAATTTTGCTCACTGACCCAATAAAATTACACTAAAGAGATATTACAACAAACCAAATCAAAACATTAGAGTACATGTTTTATTGCCATGCAACATATATTGAGATTTAGGGGCCAAAAAAGGGAAAGGAGAGAAAATTTTCAAAATATTGGGAGGCAGTTCGCCTGGGTGGATCTTGACAAAACCCAGCACAAAAGAACTTCATCTTTGAACAGACTACACCTAATGTAATAATAATAAATCTGTTTTTTTTTAATGAAATGAATCTCAAAAATTACTCCTTGCATCACCTCGAAACAGCAACAAAATTACTATGTCTATTGTGAATTGTCGCAAACTATCATCCTTCAGAGATTCAAGTGCAAAAAAGAGAGAGAATTTTGAGCTCACGATGTCACCTGATCAAGTTGCATTTGTTCAAGCCATGCGCTCAGTACTGCAGCTTGATCATGCCCCTCGATCATACTATTGGAGCTTGAACACTCTGTGCCAACGGCATACGTAGCAGAAGGACCAGCAGAAGCCACGGCCGAAGAAACCAACTTCTCAGGTGGTGACTCTTTTACCAGTGAGTGAACCCATGACAAGTCAGGCTCATCCACATTTCCATGCATCTCAGAAGAGGATAATCCCTTGAGACGACCAAGCTCGTTGCCCTTCACTCCCCAATCAGGAGCACCAGAGGGAGATGCCCACTTGCCCCTTGATAAGCTAACAGGAGAGCCAACAATCGGAGAAGAAATTGGTGCAATATCTCGTGAGCTCTGGCTACGTAAAGTCTGTTGCTGTCTCTCCCACTGAGAAAGCATAGCAAAGTGAGGACTCATTGGAGAGGGAGGCTCTGCACCTCTCGGAGACATGAAACCAGGAGAAGATGCATTGCGTGATGCCTGTAACAGTGAAGAATGAACAGGCAAATGTTGGGCATCGGCGGTCCTCGGCGAGAATACACTTGTGTTAATGGGCGATAGCAAACTATGCTGCTGCTGTAACTGATTGAAAATGGCAGCCCTGTGAGAAGGTGAAAAAATGGCACCTTGATCAGAGCTAAACCTAGGAGATGAGGTGATCTCAGCTGAGAAAAGCTCATCAAGGTTCGATGGTGTTAGTGCTTTGGTTCGGACAGAGCGGTTCCCAGTCAATGAGTTCAATCGAGAGAAGCATGCATCATTTAGAAGCTGTTGAGCATCAAACTCCGGGAGGTCCTCCACTGGCATATCCCTTGCACTCAGAGATGAACGCAGCCTACTTGATTGGATATTGTTTGCAGGAAGATTGAGGATAGGCACATTAGGCTGAGGCCAACCTGGGGTTGAGTGGCTGTTACCGTTGTTTGCCGATGGCGATATGGGTGGCGTAAAGGGAGACATTACAGCAGGAACTGAAGATGGAGATCCAGGCATAAGCCCCAAAGCTGCAGCCATCTCCATCGCAGCCGAGGATGATGAACGGGGAGAGGGCACAGCAGAGCCAGTGGACATATATAGTGGTCGAAGTTCCTCGTTTGTGTGGGCAAAGAAACAGACCCGGCGGGCACAGCTAGTGCCATCCTTGCAGAGCCTAGTTCGATACTGGGCTGGATGAAGCCAACACTCAAACACCCCATGTGCATAATCGCACATATCTCCCTTCCGGCATGCTCCTTTCCGGAATTCCGGGCAAGGGACACAGCTGTAGTGGTACTTCCTTGGGTCACGCCGCCGTGCATTCTCACCTGGGTGGACAAAAGGGCACTCAGTCCAGTCATGGGAATAAGCACGAGAGCACGGCCGGATTTTGAATGAGAACATCCGGAAGTCATCGGTGGCGTACATGCTGTTCTTGATGTCTGGGAGTGACGGGTCAACAGGATACTCTTTCTTCTCAGAGATGGCGACCCGAGGAAGCTCAGGGAACTTGGCCATGGAAGGAGAAGAAATCGAGTTCGACAATAGGGAGGCATCGTCATCAGGTGACAAAGAAAGCGCTGAAGATTCTGGGTCCAACGAGGCAGTGGCCATGCAAATAGGAAGAGTGTGGTGATCTTCCCCGTCCATAAAATTTGTGCTCCCTCCGAGAAGTTGTTCAAGAGCATCCTTTGAATCAGGCAACTTGGGAGGCGCCACAACCACATCGGCTGGGCGGTTTCCATGAGCATCTAACAAAGTGGGATCCGCTCCGGCAGCGAGGAGAATCTTCACGGCATCAACGGCATCGAAGGATCCACCAGAGGCGGCGCAGTGCAGCGCTGTGGTTCTATCAGGTTCAGTGGCGCGATTGATATCAACGGAAGGCAAGGAGACGATGAACTTGAGCACATCAACGCTTCCGTAGGTCGATGCAACCATCAAAGGCGTGCGATGCTCGAGGACCATGCGGTTGGAGCCTTTCCTGCGGCCGTACCAAAGGCCAACCTCATCGATGGCAAAGGGCTTATGTTCGACGGAGCGCCTGAAGGCTTCGAGGTCGTTATTCGCGGCTAGCTCCAGAAGGTTGGACGACTTCTCGTCGATCTCGACAGTGAGGCAGTTCATCTGGTTGTTTGTTCTTCCTGCAAGGTCAGAGCTTTATGACTACGACGGTTTTACGTGCTCCGGATCAACCTAATTCGCCTGGAAAATAATAGATTCATGAGAAAAAAAAAGATCATCTTGGCAAGTCCAGATAGAGTAAAAGTAACAAGACAGTAAGGAGATCAATGAATTTCATCAAAAATATTTCTGAATGGTAAATCTTGAACCAGGAAAACGATGAAAGCTACAGTGTTTGGACATAGAAATTACTTGATATCAGCTTGTTGATTTATTCAAGCTGGAAACCCGAAGAGGTATCCATCAGAGAGGGGCTAGCATCATAGATTCAAAACAAAAGAGCAAGAATCGCAAGGCGTTCACTCTACCAGATCACGATATAACCCTAACAAAGACTAGAACTACGAGCTTTCCACTTACAGCGTAGAAAGAGAACAGCAGTTGACTAGATCGCATCGCAGAAAAAATCTCATTCTTTTCTCGAAGAACTCAAAAAAATTAGCGTAGCAAATATGAATCAGCGAACCGACTCAGAGAAAGATCTCGTACTCCGCCAGCTTACGTCCAAAGATCAGCAA
Organism: Alpinia galanga; assembly: GCA_037177395.1. Lineage (NCBI taxonomy): Eukaryota > Viridiplantae > Streptophyta > Magnoliopsida > Zingiberales > Zingiberaceae > Alpinia > Alpinia galanga. The sequence goes on along the minus strand of JBAMHZ010222947.1, from coordinate 10,016 downwards.
AGAAACGATCGCAACGAGTATCAAAGAAGAAGCGGAAGATTTTTCAAGTCCGCCGATCCTTCAACTAGCCGAGCAAGAGCAGCAACCGGCGGCGAGCACCGCAAGCTCGAGAAGAATTCGGCGATCTGACAGGAACACTCGACGCACCTTGCACAACTCCATCGCCGATGAAGCAGGAGCAAGCCGATGAAGAAGAAGAAGAAGAGAGGAGAGGAAAGGGTGTTGTTCTTCCGGTCCCCAGATGCACCCCAAATGAAAACCAAATGAAACGCTTTCCCAAATGACAGCCAAATGAATTTAATTCATCTTTTTCTTCCCCTTTCTTTTTCACTGTCGAAGACCCTGGAATCATACTATACAAACGCACATATCACACCCACTATTTCACCCTTTTACTATTCGGCAGTAAAACTAGGGACCCGTCTCCAGAACCGGTGAGACCGAGCGTAACACGTTGAATCTGAGCGACCGGCCGAGCCGATGCGGTCGTCGAAGGCGGGAAGCGGTAAACCCGATTGCGAAATGGGGCCCGTTCCACATGGACCGCAGTCAAATCGGGTTAAATGGGTCCCTTCGCTATTCTCACCCCGCCTTTACCTTTTGGCGGCCGAAAACTCCTGTTGGGCGTGAGAGTTGAGATTTTGGCAACGAGGGGTGCATCGACAAAAATTGTGAGTGAGCATAGGATAGCTTTCTCGAAGTTTCCGTCGATGACCATTTGGTTCTCGTTGAGCGACCTAATTACTATATTGTCCTCCTCACCAGCGGGAACAGTAAGGGTATTTTGGGTATTATGAGACCTTAGTTTCCACTGACGAAAACTGGTGGAGGGCCGGTTCTTTATTTTAATTTTAATATTAATTAAAATTGTTTCAATATTAATTTTAATTTTTAAAATCAAAATTAATTAAAATGATTTTGATTTATATTAGAGTTATTTTTAATTGAGTTTTAATCAATTTATAATAATCTTTACTAATATTGGAATAACTTCGATTAAATTTGAAATAGTTTGTCACCTTCAAATCCCTTTCTTAGATCATCTCCAACGGTGCCTCTTTTACACCATTTTAGTGTAAAAGAATACTAAAATTATTCTAAAGGAACATCAAAATTTGCACCATCAAGTGAAGATTTTGTTTTATTTTTTGTTTTATATTTTATAAATTTAGAAAACTATTTTTTTAACAAATAAATAATAATTATAAAACTACTTTTTTTTGTTTTCTATTTTACAAATTTAGAAAACTACCGTTCACTTACACCAAAATTATTAATTTTAATAATAATTATTATTATCACAATAAAAAATATTTAACAAATTAATATGTACGTTGAATAATAAATTGTAATATAGAAAAATAGAATATTCTAAAAAATATTCCTTTTAGTATAGTAAATAATATGTATTAATTGAAGTTAAAAAATATTTGGTACTGAAACGACACTAAATTAATGCTGAAAATACACCAAAATGGATTTCTTTGTTGGAGATGGTCTTATACCGCAACTTTTGTGATGTTCTTTCGAGCTAAAAAGATGGAAAAACAATAAAATCTTTGGGAAAAAAAAAGAGAAGAAGATCGATGAATCGAAGAAACCACAAAAGAATCACTTGTATTTAACGATCATTCAGCATGGTACAGTTAACGGCAAAGCCTGCCGGCGACCGGTAATTAATACAAGTTTATTCCCAATTGAATCAATGAAAGAAGAGACGTTCCTCGCCGCCGCCTCCGCCGCTTCAGTAGACGCCGCCGGTGACAGAGACGCCAAACTTAACACCGCCGTCTGCGGAGATGGTGTCGGGGATGATGCAGGCTTGCGTGCACATGGTGGAGCAGGCGGCGTCGCCGACCTTGCCGTTGGCGCAGCGAGCGTAGCAGTCGCGGAAGCAGTGGGCTTCGGCGGCCGGCGCCGACGAGGCCACGAGCATGGCGACGAGGAGGAAGGCAACCACAACCATCTTGGTATCCGCCATTAGTAATTAGCGATATATTAATTAATTAATTAATTAATTAACTAATGACGAGGGGGGAAGGATTAAGAGAGGATTATGATAAATTAATATTATAATCCCTCGATGGATAATTAGTTGGCTGCGACGGATGAAGGGGAGGGGGAGGCGGGTTTTATAGGCTGCGCTGCAAGCGTGAAGAGGTCGAGATAGATCATAGCCGAGTACAATACGCGCAACCACACAAATTATTTCATGTGATATTGAAAAATATATATATATTTTTAATTTTAAAGGGCAAAATAATTAAGGAGACTTTTGGAAATTATCCATAGAGTGCGAAAAACATTTTTTTAATTTTAATTATTGTGGATTTATTTATATATATATATATATATATTTTAAATTAAAGGTTTTAAAAAAATCCGATTTGATTTGATTTGTTCGGACCAGATCCCTTCCAAACCCTCGAGTCTCCGTCTCCGTCTCCTCTGCCTTGCCCGATACGGCGCCACTCTCATCCGCCGCATTCCATCTCCCCACCGCCTTCACTTGCGTCTGGTCGGTGCTGTTCTCCGCCCGAAGATCGGCGACGGCCGCCTCACCGCTTGCGAGCACCGCCTAATTTATTTGAAGAATAATGGCAGGTGGAGGAGGATGGGGAGCAAAGGATGACGATGAAGATGAAGAGCACCATCGAAACCCTTTCGTTTCTACTAGCGTCAGCAAGCCTTCGCCTTCGAAGCATCAATTCCGGTAAAGTTCCTTGTACCCTTGCAAAACGTTTGTTGCTCCAATTAAGAAATACAGCCGACTTGTGCTGCATTCGTTTTAATTGAAGGAGTGAAATATCCAAGGCTCTTTGGATTGAGGAGATGGGTATGGGGGAGATAGTGGAAAAGAAGGGAAGCTTGTGGTCCACCACTGGAGTAGCAAAAACTAACAAGCTCTATTGCCACATTGAAGAAATATTGTGAGTCTCTTTTTTCGGTTGGGTTATTTTTCTTGGATGTTCTTCTATTCCATTTTCTTTCTCGTATACGGTTTCTTAGCAGCTTTTCAACTATTGTCAATCGTTATGCTTGGAGTTTTTTTTTTTCCTATCGTCTATAACTTGGTGGTAATCAACCTTTTTGTTTGGTTTATTTAGACTGTCAAGAAAAATTCCTTGACTAGTTAAAAAGACAATAAATTTACAATTTTTTCGGGTATGAAATCTCTACATTCACCTTCAATTGCTTTTTTCAAAGTTCTTAGACTAATATAAAAAAGGAGCTTTTATTTTCCTAGAAAATTCACCATTTAATATATCTGCATTTCAGTTTTACTTATATGGTACTATCTCTTTGGGCTTAGCAAACTTTAGATGAAAGAAGCAAGGGTCGATCCCCGCGGGAGGGGCGGGTGGCTAGCACGAGTGGTAAATTTGCCCCAAAGAGCAAGGGTCGATCTTACACGGGGACGTTTGTCCTCCCATTGTGCTAGTGCCCGTTTGGGCCTGAAATGACTCTTCATGATTTATCTCTCTTATGTTGACTGTGGGACCAGCTGGTAGGGGCGCTTAGGGTGTGCATAATCACCTTTTGCCCCCAAGATGGAAGAAGCGAGATATCATTCTATGCCATTTATTGGCCCCCGTGGAAGTCTCACTACTCTGATCATCATCTGAATTGCATGATTATTATTTTTTCTGTGTCATTAGATTCTCAAAGCCTAACAATAAAGACATTCATTTTGTCATACTGAAAGCAATTTGTTCTTCAAGTAAATTAGTTAGCTTCTTTCTATTGTAATAAAACACCTTTATCTATCTCTCACTCTCAGAGCTATTTTTTTTTGTAGGTTTTTGGCTGAAAAAGGGGCATTAATTCTCACAAGTCCTGATGATAAGAAACTTAGTGTTGGAGATATTTATGAGAAGGTCATAGGAGCTAAATTTGGGTGTTCATGGGAGTCTTTTCAGGCATATAAGCATCTGAAATCCCTTGGCTACATAGTTCAGCGATGTGACACCCCATGGACATCAAGGAATGATCAAATCTCTTGTAGCACCAATTCTTCGACATGTATAAGTAAGGGAACTTATGATGACCTAGATTCAATTTCTGACTTGTTAGAAGGAATGCAAATCAACAAGCTGAAGCCACTGTATAATGTTTACATGCCTAATAGCAAGTTCAGAAAATCTTCCCCTGGTGATCCAGATTTTCTGCTGTGTTTATTAAGGTACCCAATATAACATGTATCTATTTGAAGTATTTATTTGATAAGTTATCCGATGCTTTCAAATTTCCATTCTATATTCGATTGATTTCCATTGAGAAATCATGGGATTACCAATTGTAGAGTTAGCTATCCTCATTCAAATATAAAGTAATTGCTAGACACTAAAATCTTGAAGCAATGTTTAATCATTTCCTGAAAACAATTTTATATTGTCTATCTATGCATGAACAAATGCATGCAGATCGATAAACATATTCTTTTGCTAATCCAAGATAATATACCTTCTTGTCCATCCAACTTGACTACTTGCTGCTTTATATTAATACTTTTTGCCCTTTGAAGTTTGAGCATGCATTCATGAATTGCATCATTGTGTCTTGACAAGTGGTTTGTTAGCTTTTCAAAATTGACTTATCACTTATCATTTGAATGTTGTTCAAAAAACTAGTTAACTCATTGCTATTGTTGTCTTTACTCATATTTGACTTCAATTTCACCTTTTGTGACCTCTGCTGTTGGTTATGCCCGCTGAACAATGAATCATGGTCAAAGGCCTATTCATACAAGTCAAGTATATTAAACATTTGAAAAGATACTGTGTTTACGATATTAGGTGGTACATACTAAATGCCTATTTTCCTGTATTGTCATAGAGATTTAGGATATTTCTTGTTTGGAATCCTCGAAGAAAGAAGCAATAATTTGGTTTGCTATTTTTTTTTTTTTTCATTTTACTAGTTGTACACTGCATGCAGGATACCAAGTCTCTTTCAACATCATCCTCAAATGACTAATGATTTTCTTTTACCTTTTCTATTTTCAAGAGACAATCCACCATCAATATCAGAATTAGAAAACCTGGAAAAGGAGTGTAATGGTTTGCGATTGAAATATTGCTATGTTGACAATGGACGGGCAAGTTTCTTTTCTATGGAGAATGGATCAATTCCAACCTTGCCATGATGAGGTAGGTTCTATTCACAGTTCCTATATTTATATGTACAAGAATAGTTTGAGCAGATGTAGGGATAGTTATAAATTACAATTTCACCATATGTAACTACTCTCAAGTTCATATAAAAAAAGATCTTAGATTGTACTATAATATCATCATATGACGAAATTCCACACCCGGTGGGAATTTTAAATCACACAGAATAACAATCTCTGCCCAAGCTTTGGGAAATCTTATTCTACAAGGATGTGATACTCTGGGCTTGCTTTCGTTTCACAACCCCAATTTTAACATCGGAACGTATGACTTCTTCAAAAAGGACATTGCTAATGAAGAATTCTGAGTTCAAGCCAGTGTTTTAGACACAAGCTTACGAGGTCAGTTGCCCTCATATATAGAACTTTGCTTGTGATATATTCTACCAAGTAAATTATTTTTTCTAACTGATAGAAGTTTATCTTGAAATCGTTCATCTATTTTTGCACTAATAAACAAATTATTTGGTAAAACTATTTGAATTATTGGATGACAATTTTGTTATTTTACATTTTTTAATATTCTATTATTATGTTTTTGAGTGAAAGTATTTGATGATCAAAGAAGAATAGTTTGTTATGCCAAGCAGGAGATATTGAAGAAGTTGAATTGGACCCGGAATTCCAAATTCCAAGTTAATAGGAACCGATCTGAATCTTTGCCTTTATTGAAATATGGTTGGAAACTGCAGTTTACATCAAGAGAAATGTTAGAAACTTGTGGCCAAACTTGAGAAAGGAGACTCATGCTAATCCATTTTGTAGATCACATGTGTTGGTCGATTTTGCCTTCATGACATTCCAACATTTGCCAAACTATTCAGTTAACTGCGTGGCATAAGCTAACAGGGAGATATCAACTGTCTTTATTCTTAAATGATCTGTGGACTTTATATCACTATGGAATTTGTTTGTGCGAAAATGACTAACACATCAACATCCTTACAAAATTGTAACACTCAGCCTTTCCTTGCAGATGACACAATGCAGCTTTGATGGACGATATGCAGTTCGATCAACACTCGAGTTGCCTCATTCGAGTCGCATGTTTCTGCGTTCTACATCCTTACAAACCTGATGCTCTGGATGAATCATTTGATTTGCCCCAATGTAGTTTTTCACACGCGATCCTCATCCTCTACTTTGAGGTTGCCCATCGATGCTAGTGTGCAGCCCTTGCCGACGACCACGGCCATCCTCTTCGCCTGTTTGCTATCCCCCATTACTTCATATGGCAGGCAAGTGACCAGAGACTAAAAGGCTCCTTGACATCTTCAAGGAAGTGCAAGTCGACTGGCATAATCATGCCATTTACAACTGCTAGATCGACAAAGGCGAGCCCCTCCTGATTGATCAGGATCGATGAATATTGTACTTCTCTTTTTTTATTATTATTATTACCACTATGTTTGAATGTTTAGCCTGACTAATCTCTATGGGTGGTCAGTTCTATCCTATGATCTTTCGAAAATGCCCCTTTAACATCTGAGCCGGAAGAGGTCGGAGCTTTAGTAGATCTCTACCAACTATCTGGATAAATTAAGGAAACATTTGTAGCTTTTTTAGCTGGTCAACTTGAATTCAGTAGTTGTGCTATCCCTGAAAGGTTGTTCAATGTTGAAGTCGTACTTTATCTGCTAGGTAAATTCTAACATAGATAATTGCTTCTATAGATTTTTTAGAAATTTATCGCTGAACTATATATCAGTAGAGGATCGAACTATATTCTCCTGATAGGTGTCTCATAGCTATTGTTGCTTACCCTTGGATATCTTTTGACAATAACACCGTCACTAAGTTGGGTATCTTTGGATAATAACATAAACTATACAATTCTCGAACTCAAACAAACTTTAAGCTTGTTTACTTCTCAAATGAAAATTCAAACAGCGACCAACCAGTTTAACGATTTATAAAACTCATAAAAACTAATTTGGTGTAAAGTATATTGTTAGGAAGTAACACGTGGGGGGCGAGGCGATCAAAAATTAATGGAAGGCGTGTGATTACCAGAAGAATAAAACAGGAATATTAATATTGAAAAGCAATTACGTGTTAATCTAGAAGTTGGCCTCAAACAATTAAGAGATACTATTAAATGAGCAGTACTGATAAATATATTTTCTTTTATAAAAAAATAATATTACGGTTATTTTACTCCCGCATGGGAAGAAAAAAAATGGGGATTGGCGACTTTATAAGGCCACGTCATTTTCCCTACCTACACTCGTCCGTAGACGATCACACGCTCGGCCCCACATACTACTTTGTGTGGCTCACGGGTATATCGATGAGTTGGCTTATCGAGGGCCATGAATAGGAGAGATAACTTTCCTTCTTTTTTGTTTTCGTTCCGTAGCGACGACTCTTCGCCACCTTTCTTTTCCCTTCCTTCGCTCCGCCTCGTCTCCTTCTTCGCCTATTGCATTCGCAGGCCGACTTCTCGATTTCTTCTTCGTTTCCGATCGGAAATTGAGAGAGAGAGAAGAAGGGGGGATAGGGAGGGGAAGGGATGTGGAGGGAAGGCGTGGACGATGAGCTCGCGAGGATGGTGTCGGAGGCGAAGCTTGACGACGCGAGCGACCGCCGGAGGATACGCGAAGCCTTCAAGGGCGTCCAGCTTGGGATCGACCATTGCCTCCTCAAGGTACTTTTCACATCGGGAACTTGTTAGCTGATAGTGGAGATCTTCTTTTGCCTCCTCACCTGTTTGGCGATGATATACAACAAGTCAACAAGATATCCGCTTTAGGGTTTGTTTATTGTTGAAACATGTGGGTTTTGAGTTTGGAAAAGTATGCAATGAGATTGGAAGATGATTCGATTGCGAAGCGTCCTCTCTCTGAGTTGTTCGAGCGAGAAAGCATTTGGGCTTCTAATGGATTAGAAGGCACTTAACCATATTATGCTCTATTTTGAACTCTTCTTCTGGAGATGGTGCCTCTGGATGCTTCCCAAGAGGAATGATTTTTCTATAGGAAATTTATTTTTTATTCTTTTAATTCGACACGTTTTCTAATGAATAAAACGTAGTCTTTTTAATTAATCTGTTTGAAAACAGATTTTTGCACCTACAGTAACCTCCCCTGTAGCAATATTTTTTTTTCAATATGGAGAGTAAATCTTCACAACTTGTCAATATAGAATGATTTTTTTTCTTTACTTCAAATATTTCATGATTCAGTTCAGTTCTTCATGAAGAAAGTTTATTTATAACTGCTCTGTTTCATTACTTGCAGGCACAGTATGATGGATTAAAGACAGAAGAGGTGAGATCATTTATTCTTTTTTGCTCGAAAATAGAATTCTGAAAATTTGGCGTAATTTGAAACCTTTGTGGGTTTTTCACCCTGGAAAAGCAAAGTTGCGTCTGCTTTAATTTTCAGTCTCTTCTTCTCCCCTCTACCTCTTTTTTTTTTCTCTGAATTTTTGGCTGATGCTTATTACTATGGATTGCTAAATCTTTACATCTTCAGCTAATTCCATTTAAAGAGTAAACTATCCTTCAATATTAGTGTTCTATCACTCTTAGTCATTGGTAGATTGGATTACACGTCAAACCTGAATTTTTGGTAGCTTATAGAACTTTCAATATCAATTAGAGGTCATGTTCATTGTATCTTACTTTAGGGATTGAACATAGTAGCATTTGTATGCAGTTATATGAGGTGAACTCTAGAGGCGTAGAAATTTTCTCCAAAAGCTGGCTTCCAGAGAACTCTCCAATTAAAGCTCTTGTTTGTTTTTGTCACGGCTATGGAGACACCTGTACCTTTTTCTTTGAAGGTTCGCTTTCTCTGTATTTATCTCTACCCTGTTTGTGGTGATGATTTACTTGCTTTGCAATACTTAGGTGTTGCCAGGAAGCTAGCATCATGTGGCTTTGGAGTTTTTGCTATGGACTACCCTGGATTTGGTCTTTCAGAAGGACTTCATGGCTATATACCAAGCTTTGATAGTCTTGTAAATGATGTTGTTGAGCATTTTTCCAAAATCAAAGGTGGGTCACCTTTGCTCTTCAGGTTTTGTAGTGCTCTTTTTTTTTTTTTACCACTAGAAATTTGCGACCTTTGAAATTGGAAGTTTGTACTCTGTTTGGATCTCAGAGAAGCCTGAGTACCATGGCCTTCCAAGCTTTCTTTTTGGTGAATCAATGGGCGGAGCAGTGGTTCTAAAGGTGCATTTCAAACAACCAGATGCTTGGAATGGTGCAATTTTAGTAGCACCGATGTGCAAGGTAAATATTCGACATGAATCTTTTGGACTTTCATCGTGCGACTTGTGTTCCTTAAAATGAAACGTTCATTGTTAGATAGCAGATAATGTTATTCCTCCGTGGCCTGTAAAGCAATTCCTCATTGGTATAGCTAAACTTCTGCCAGAAAGGAAATTAGTTCCTCAAAAGGATTTAGGAGAAATGGCTTTTAGAGATCCGAAGAAATTGCAGCAGGTCAGTCTGAAACTTTGATCAGATTATTCATTCATCTCTTGCAGAGCTCGATAGAGATCGTTCAACTTATTGATCCCCATGTTGATTCTTGATACTATACTATAAAATTCTCAATTGCTTTGTCCAATTTGTCCTTTTCTCAGAACCACGTAACTTATAAGTGATACACAAAACAATTTCTTTTGATTGCAGACCAAATATAATGCTATTGCTTATAAGGGAAATCCACGCCTAAGAACAGCATTGGAAATGCTGAGAACAACACAGGAGATAGAGCAACGATTACACGAGGTATGGGCATGTCTAAAAACTGTGTACAGTTTTTGCATTTCCCTTTCAAATACTCCATCTAGCATTTATTCCACTTGTCCGAAATATGAATTACAAATGTTA